>JBCNYH010000007.1:6364149-6374601 GCA_039654325.1 Tandanus tandanus
CCATCCGTTTGTGCAGTTGTTGTTTAGTTTCTCCTATGTACAGGTCTGAGCTCTCCTCGCTGCACTGGACTGCATACACAACGCCGCTCAGCTTCTTTTTGGAAGTTTTGTCCTTGTGTGGTTGTTTCTCAGACAAACCATGACCTGGATGATTGAGAATCTACACCAATGTACTATAATGGTGGTTTTGGTGTGTTTCTCATAACAAGGGCTTTTATTTAATATTAATTTCCACTTCCACAAACAGCCATGATTTCACATTTTGTAGAGCTTCAAACACAGTTACACTTTGCTTTACTAGTTGCTGATCACACTAAGCAGTGGGGGGGGGGGGGGGACATGCAACTTTTCTCTGCACGCAGAATAGCAATTTCTTATTCAATCTGGTATTTGATGACTCTGTTTGGGATGATGGTTTAGAGAGTTAATCCTTCAGTGACATAGGTGTTTTCAGCTTTTTTAAGTCTTTGCTAAACCCTCAAAACACACACACACACACACACACACACACACACACACACACACACACACACACACACACACACACACACTTCAAAAAAAGTGAAGCCTGGCCCATTTCCAAGCACTCTTCTTACTACTATCCCAGCAGCATTCACACCATGTGGCCAGTAAGCTTCTAAATAGGTCTGAAAGTGATCACAGCTTTCACACAAGTTTTGGCAGTTAGGTTAAAACAGGTCAGGTGAAATAGGTTTACTATGACCTGAAGGTCTGGCACAGGAAAAGCACAAGATGGCAGGTTTCCAGACCCAAAATGAGCAGGCTCTGTGAAAGAGAGCTGAATGCCGTCTAATCAAGAAGCCAGAGTGTGAGAAAGAACGGATGCCTTGATAGAAAGATAGAGATGTGTGAACATCTTATAAAGAAGCAGCACTGGCACAGACTGTTTGCATCTGGTCATGAATGAGAGCGGTGATGCTAAACTGCTGGAAGGAGATGTTTTATTAATTTGGTTGTGTTCAGGGTCGTCCTGCTCCACTGCTGTGAGTCAGGCTGGACTGTGTGTCTGTCATGGATTAAAGCTGCTGGAGCTGTTGATCCCACCGACAAGAATAATGAACTGCGCAATCTAAAACAATCACTAGTATGCTAATAAAGTCCCTGATGTCTAGAAATAAGATCAAGCCAATTAAAACAAATGTGGTTATAAGCATTGCTGCATCCTTGTGTTTCTGTTAATGCAAGACATCTTTTCAGTTCAAAATTAATTATCGTGATGATGTTTCATACGTTTACTCCAGGGTCAGCAATTAAAAAAAAAATTCCCATTCACTAACGAAATTCATCTTTTAATCTTCTTTTATGATCAGCAATTTTAGCTCCCACCCATAAAGTGTTTTCATCCATCCGTCTGTCCGTCTGTGTCTGTCCATCTGTCCGTCACACTTTAGTTTTCGGACATTTACTTGCCGCGTGCTGAAGTTGGTATGCTTGTTCTATATTGGCATATTATGTAAAATGTTCCTTTCGGCGGGAGCGTCTGGACCCCTGTGGCCTATTTTTTTCTGTAGGGGTTTTTTATTTGGAGAAAAAAAATTCTCACTCATTGATTTGGGAAGAGCGACATGGTGGCGTAGTGGTTAGCATGTCCGCCTCACAGAAAGAAGGTTCCTATGTTTGCGTGGGTTTCCTCTGGATACTTCGGTTTTCTTCCACAGTCCAAAGACATGCAAATTAGGCTAATTGGCTGTTGCAAATTGTGTAAGTTGTTGTTGTTGTTGTGTTGGCCCTGTGATGAATTGGCAAGTTGTTCAGGGTGTACCTTGACTTCCCGTGGAGTCGCCTGAGACAGGTTTCAGCCTCCCAGCAATCCTGATAGGAAAAAGAAGTTCGGCAAATGAATGCATGAACGGATAACTGAAGGATTTGAGGAAAAAATAAGAAAAACATACCCTAAAAATATATTAGATGACCAGGGACAGTATTATCAATCAATCAATCAATCAATCAACCAATCAACCAATCAATCAACCAATCAATCAAACAACCAACCAATCAATCAATCAATCAATCAATCAATCAATCAGTCAATCAATCAAATATGCAATTGGGGCAGTTTTTAACTTTTAAACACCATATAGCTTGTTTGTGGGTGCAACATAAAACATCGGGGTAACTATACTGTCAAAAGAATGGAGATATTACAGTATTACTGTATTTTCATTTACTGTTAGACAGCACTGATCAGCACTTGTGGGCCTATGAAAAGTGATGGTGTTCATATTCAGCTATGGGTGAGGTCAAATGAACAGGGCTTCTGCTGATTTTATTTATGGATCATTTAAAGCCTCAGTTATAATCTCTGAAGGATGTGTACATGGACAGCTGTGGACACTACAGACACGTATTTGTTCTCATACTATTCTCTAGTCTGTCTAGAAGACATTAATATTCATTAATTCATTCATTTATTCATTTTCTAAGCCACTTAATCCTAATTAGGGTCGCGGGGAGGCTGGCGCCGACTCTGGGCGAAGGCGGGGTACATCCTGAACAGCTCGCCAGACCACTGCAAGGCCAACATACACACAACCATTCAAACTCATAATCACACCTCGGGGCGATTTGGAACTGCCAATCAACCTACTGTGAATATTTTAGTACTGTTGGAGGAAACCGGAGTACCCAGAGGAAACCCACGCAAGCACAGGGAGAACATGCAAACTCCACACAGAAACGCCCGAGCCCGGAAATTGAACCCGGGATCCTCTTGTTGTGAGGCAAATGTGCTAACCACTGCACCACTGTGCTACCAGACATTAATATATGAGTATATAAATGTACAAATTCTTATGTGTAAAATGAATCTTCAGAATTTATACACTAACCCCCCACCCCCCCAAAAAATGTCCCATACTCTAATATTTTGTTTGACTTCCTTTAGCCTTGATCTCAGGGCGTAATCTTCATGGCATTGTTGCTTTAGTTGGTCAGGTCGAGGCTCAGCAACATTATGTGGCATTTAAATTAAGTCAGATGACCAAGTGAAATGTACTGAATCACCAGGTTCTCCCATCAATGGACTTTTTCTTCCCTGATGTCACGGATATAAAATTGGGGCTCATAAATTGAAAGAGTGGTTCAGGGAGCATGAGGAATTGTTTTCTCACATGAACTGGCACTACAGACTCCTGACCTTAACCCCATTGAAATTTTTCGGGATGTGCTGGAGAAGACTTTATGGAGTGGTTCAATTTTCCCTCATCAACTCAAAACGGCAGTGGAAAATGAACCCGACTGTGGATGGAAATAAATGTTCTGATGTTACTTAAGTTTGTTGAAACAATGCCATGGTGATTACGTGCTGTAATCAAGGAAAAGGTTCTCCAAATAAATTTTAGAGTGTGCAATTTTATTTTTTTTTTGGCCCGGAAGTGTATCATTTCTGTTAATCGCCTTTGTGAAAATGTCCATTGTGGTCCATTGCGCAGTACAAATAAATTACAGTTTTGACAGAATTGAATACATGCACAGTAAATAAGTATTTCCTTTCATTAATTATTTTCCTATAATTCCTTCTATAAATTATTGCATATTTTATAATTGTACAGATGAGAATATTGATAGACCTCCAGCACATGCGCACTGGTTTGTGCCTGTTTAGTGTAGAGGTGGACAAATCCACACAGTCACAAAACATTGGAGGTTATGTTCACACAGAGCCTTATATGCACCTTCTGATAAAGAATTTTTGTCCCGCAGAACCTAGCGGACCCTCACATACTTGCAGATGCAGAAAGTATAACACTGGCCAAAGACCTTGTATGGAGTGTGTTGCAAGCATGTGTTAATGTGTCGTAAAGAGCTAGACTGGGTGTGTTTTTCCCGAGCCAGTTCAATTGTGTGAGGGGTATTTTTAGTCGCTCTCCATCAAACTGTAGATCTTAATTACATTACCAGTTGACAACTCAATTACTTGCTGCAATCACCATCGATGTATCTTTTTATCTCTACTTAAAGAACGGGAGCCGCTCAGGGACGTCTCCAGTGAGGTGTGAGACTCATTTGAGCAATTAGGGGGTCAAGGAAGGGGGGAAAAAAGGACTCATGAGTGCGCTTCAAGGTTTCGGTTGTGACTGCTGCTGTCATATGTCCATTTGAAATTCTTCTGACTTAAACCAAGCTTAGCTCTATTATATAAATGTATTCATTGATTTATTTGTGCAATCATGCATCTTCAGTAAGAGGGAGATCACACTAGAGGTGTGATTAAAAAAGCAACTGACGTGAATTGATTTTATTTATTTATTTTTTTACAAATTTTGATATTCGCGTCAAGGACTCCACATACAAGCGAATAATTTGTGGATTAAATATGTATATCGCGCGAAAGTCGCGAGAAGGTCGCGTGACAATTTGCGACTGATTTGCGACTGATTTGTGACTGATTTGCAAGTAATTTGCGAGTAATTTGCTCTGTTGTTTTGTTTGTCAAAAAACAAAATCCTTTTGTTCTCAAACCACTCGCTTTTTATTCGCATATTATTAGCGCAAACAAAATGTGAATAAAATATGAATGATGACAAAATACACAGAATATGGCGGATGCCAGCAAGTCTCAAACTTTTTGCAAACTTTCTGCGTTGAAGGTTCGCATCTTTGCGAACGAAAATCGAATCATTTGCGAGCAGAGCGATAACTTTGCGACCTTCTCATGACATGTGCGGACTGTGTGAGAAGAGTTTGAGTCTATTCCACGTCAGATTCTCGTTTTGCGGCATTTACAGAAATTTCAAACATGTTTAAAAAATTTTTGCGATGAGTTGACGAACCGGGCGACCAAAATGCGATGCCGCGAATGTCGCACGACAAATTTGAGAACATTTTAAAAATGAAAAGCGACAGCCGTAAATTGCCATTCACGTCAGTTGCTTTTCTATCACACCTCTAGTGTAATCCTAGGAAGGAAACTAGAAAACCTGAAAGAAATCCACAAGGACACATGGAGAACATGTGAAACTCCACACAGAAAGTAAGCTGAGCTCAGAATTGAACTGGGTGAACTGCAACACTAACATTGTTCTGCTCTATCCAAGTATAATATCACAGTATTTAATAGGACATACACATAAGGACCACTTCATTACAGTTGCTAAACTAATACTGGGTAGGAATCACCTTTGCCCACAGAACAGCATCAGTTTTTTTGTGACATGGATTCCACATGGTGTTGGAAGCATCCATTTATCTATGGGGGAGCTGGAAACAGCCTTAGCTGACTTTGGGTGGGATGCGGGATGCATCCTGAACAGGTAGGCCATTCACTGCAGGGCCAACACTGAGAAAATTAACCAGCCACACTCACATTAACATCTACAGGAATTTAGATTAGCCAGCTGACCTCTATCTTTTGACTGTGAAAGGAAACTGAAGTACCCGGAGGAAACCCATCAATGCACAGGATGGACTGTTGTTCCTCAAACCTTCTTGCTGTACGATTACAGTGCTAACACGTGACCAAATGGGAAACATTCATTCATTCATTAGCCGACCCGCTTAATCCTACTAGGGTCACGTAGAGGCTAAAGCTTATCTCAGCCGACTCTTTGCAAAGGCGGGGTACACCCTGAACAGCATGCGGTTCCATCACAGTTCCAACACACACCTACTCACATCTAGAGGCAAACTTGATCAGCTAATTAGCGTGATGTGCATGTCTTTACACTGTGGGAAGAAACTGGAGTACCCAGATGAAACCCACACAAGCACAGGGAAAACATGCAAACTCCACACAGAAACGCCTGAGCCTGGGACTCGAACCTAGGACCTTCTTGCTGTAAGATGGACGTGCTAAATACTTTACCACTGTGCCGCCCTATATTGGAAACATTCATTTTGAAATTCTGCTCCTCTGGATTCAGTTCCAGTGACTGTGGAGGCTACTGCAGTACAATACATCACTGTCATGTCCCTGGAAAGTTGTTATGTGTGACATGGTGTATTGTTATGCTAGATGTAGCCCTTATAAAATGGCTAAACCCCACACCATTACCCTACCACCACCAGCCTGAACTGTTGATTCCTCAGATTTTTAGTCTGTTGGTAGCCTCAGATTCCTGTTCTGGGTTTACACGTGCTGATTGTGATGTTATCTTCTGCTTCAGCCCATCCACTTGGAGGTTTGATGTCTTGTGCAATCTAAGATGATTTACTGCTCACTACAGTTGTAAAGAATGGTTACTTGAATTACTTCCTGTCAGCTGAAACCAGTCTGCTCATTCTCCTCTGACCTTTCTCATCAATAAGGCATTTACACCTCCTGAGCTGCCACTCACTGAATGATTTTTGCACCATTCTGTATAACTGTACAGACAGTTGTGTGTGGAAGTCCCAGGAGATCAACAATACTCAAACCGACCCATCAGTAGTCATTTATTTCCCCATTCTGACGTTTGACGTGAAAATTAACCGAAGCTCTTTACCTGTATCTCCATGTTCTGAATGCTTTGCACTGGTGAAACAATAACAAAACAGAACTCCACACATGAAGATCAGATACAAATGCAACATTTCTGACATTCACATGAAACGAATGCTATCCTGGAACTCGATATATTATTTCATTCATTTTCTAAGCCGCTTAATCCTAATTAGGGTTACGGGGAGGCTGGTGCCCATCTCAGCCGACTCTGGGCGAAGGCGGGGTACACCCTCGCCAGGCCATTGCAAGGCCAACACACATACAACTGTTCACACTCACTTTCACACCTAGGGGCGATTTGAAACCACCAATCAGCCTACTGTGCATGTTTTTGGACTGTGGGACGAAACCGGAGTACCCGGAGGAAATCCACGCAAGCACAGGGAGAATATGCAAACTCCACACAGAAACGCTCAAGCCATGGAATCAAACCCAGGCCTTCTTGCTGTGAGGCGGACGTGCTAACCACTGCGCCACTGTGCCACCCTGGAACTCGATATATGTAAAATATATTTGATACTGTTTTCTGATGTCTGCTGTTCTATGTACAAGGGTGTAATCAGGCACTTTTACAGGTGTCTACAGATGTTTTTTTTTTTTTTTTGTAGATTCTGTGTACAGAGATCAGTTTTTGTGTTGTCAGGTTCAGATGCAAGGCCAGCTGGCTGTTGAGAAGATAGTTGATTGAACTGTGGGCCTGAGTGTAGGCTTGTCCAGACTCGCTTTCTCAGTAATTATCCTCCCACATGTCATTCATTAGCCTGCCTTGCTGGAGTGTGTGTGTGGTGTGTGTGTGTGTGTGTGTGTTCAGGGAGTAAATAATACTCAGCAAAGACAGCACAACATTAACCAAAGACCGAGGCAGCCCCATTCTTTGTACATCTTTTAATAAATACAGGCTATGATGACGCATGGAACGCTTACGCATCATTGTAATTTTCGTTCTATTTTGGCTCTTTGACTGCATGTACAAACAGGATTATAGTATCTGGATTGGATTCCTGTGACCTTAGATTGCGCACATGTTGACTGGACGAGACAGATGCACTTCATTAATGGCCAAAAGTATGTGGACACCTGCTATATATAGTTCTTCACCTCACTGGTGCCACAAGGTTGGACATACATAACTCTATTCAATGTCTGCGTCCTGTTGTGTTTGATAAAAGGAAATAAAAGGCCCAAACCTTTTCCAACATGACAATGCCCCTGTGCACAAAGCATTTAAATCAAATCTCTAGGAATAGCAGATTAAGTGCTCACTCACTCACTCACTCACTCACCCACTCACTCTCTCACTCACTTGCTGAACCACTTACCCTTACTAGGGTTGCGGGGAGGCTAGAGCCTATCTCAGTATAAACTGGGCAAATGCACGGTAAACCCTGAATGGTTTGCCAGACCATCACAGGGCCAACACACGAACAACCATTCACACCTAGGGGCTAGCCAGAGAAAACCCATGCAAGCACGAGGAGAATATGCAAACTCCACACAGAGATGCCTAAGCCCGGGACTTGAACCCAGTACCTTCTTACTTTAAGGCGGACGTGCTAACCTCCATGCCACTGTGCGGCTAAGATTATGAACTCCTTTTACTCAAACTGTAGACAATCTGCTTGCTTGTTCGGTATATTTAGGAATGCTGTGCGTGCGCTTTCTATAAATGAGAAAACACACATTGAGCAAAAGGGATGGTACAAATTTATTCATTTGAGACAATTGTATAAAATGTAGAATTTGCAGGACCTTTCTGTGTGGAGTAAGTATGCTGTCCTCATACCCGTGTGGGTTTCCTCTGGATCCTCCAGTTTCCTCCCACATTTCAAAGACCTGCACCTTAGGTCAGCTGGCTTCTCTAAATTGCCTGTAAGTATGAAGGTCAGTGTGAAAGGCTCTCTGTGTCTCTGTTTCCAGTTCTGATATAGAAAAGTGATTTGTCCAGGGTGTACCCTGCCTCTCACCCAGTGTCAGCTGGGATTGGCTCTAGCTCACCGACAATCTGCCATGTTTAAACAGTACAGAACACAAATGAATGAACTTGTGTTGTTGCTTCAGTTTGATTTCTTGTATCAGATTGTATCAATATATACAAATAAACAACTCTGCCATTAATAATCTAATTCTGATTCTGGTTACGTTGAAAAAATAAGTGATTCTGAGCTGGGTTGAGATTACAGACTTCTTATTTTGGCTATAGGTTCAATAAAAGCTTTGACAAATCAAAACTCTGGGATCATATCACACTGCCAACAATCGAAATCGGTTACAGCCCTATATTCTGACAGCCTATTGGTCCGACACTTACAGCCCAATGATCCAACACCCCTGACCCTTGCTGTAACCCAGCTGAATGAACCCAAGTGATTTAAGCAAGGTGCCCAACTTGTATGAGTAGGGCTGTCGGGAAAATGGGCTGTCGAAACATAGAGCCGTCCTCTCAAAATGATCTAACTGGGTAGTCCATGTAGAAGACTGAAGCATAGCTATGTTATAGTTACATAATACATGAGAAGCATTTCAGTCTAGGATAATTTTAGCTCAAACAACACAATGCGGTTTGGTCTGTGAACTTTTTTTTTAATTTAGGAAAATGAATTGTTTGAAACACATTTTGCCTCAAAAACATTAGTCCATATATAAACAGCGTATTGCTTGATTTGCACTAAGACAGAACTGAATGAATGACCTTGATGTGTCTCAGTAATTAGTGGGGAGAGATTGTTTTGTGCCTGATGTATTAATACAGTATGTGGCCCATCATTACAAAGTGACTGAGTCCTAATGCACCAAATTGAATTTTTGAGTAAATTAATTAGCTAAACTTTAGCTACATTTTTTTCATATCTTCATCAATTTATGTCAGATTTTAAAATCGCTTTGCGATATTTTAAAGTGTCCCAAAGTGTCCACTATTTATATATCTGCATAAATCAAAAAGTCAGATTGGTGCATTAAGACTCATTTTTTGGTGATGAGTCACATATGGTTTAAAAATAACAAGGAGATTAGGGCAGCACAGTGGTGTAGTAGATAATATGTCTGCCTCACAGCAAGACGGTGCTGGGTTTCAATCTCAGGCTTGGTGAGGGCATTTCTGTGTGGGGGTTTTGCATGTTCTCACTGTGCCTGCGTGGGTTTCCTCTGGGTTCTCTAGTTTCTATCCATAGTCCAAAGACATGTACATTAGACTAATGGGATTTTCCATATTACCCCAAGGGAATGTGAATGGTTGTGGTTGTGTGTGCTGCCTTACAGTGAACTGGTGAGCTTTTCACCCAGAGTTGGCTGAGAAAGGCTCCACCCTCCCCGCAACCCTAGTAGGATTAACCAGTTTGGCAAATGAATGAATGAAGAGTGGGATTGTAAAGAAGATTGACTTGGTATAGATTAAAATGTTCAATGTACTGCAGTCAAGTATGTTTTGCTCCAGCCTGTGGGATGTGGGCGGAGTGAGATGTCACCCACTCACCATATATGGGAGCTATAATATACAAGAGTTTCAGTTAGTGTTATGTTTTCTGTTAGGGTGTAGTATAGGGTGTAATACAGGGTGTGTGTACTCGCTTGGATGTCTACATGCAGGATGCAGCGAGGGGGCTTTCACTGCATTGGCCATTTTTGGATTCATTAATACATGCATTCATTAATTTTCTTAATTAATCCTAATTAAGGTCGCGGGGAGGCTGGCGCCCATCTCATCTGACTCTGGGCGAGGGCGGGGTACACCCTGTACAGCTCGCCAGGCCATCGCAGGGCCAACACTCATACAACCATTCACAGTCAACAGTCAGTTCGCCTGTGCCTGATTTTGGACTGTGGGAGGAAACCGGAATACCCGGAGGAAACCCATGCAAGCAAGTGGGGAGAACATGCAAACTTCACACAGAAACACCTGAGCCTGGAAATCGAACCCAGGCCTTCTTGCTGTGAGGTGGACGTGCTGACCACTGTGCCCTGTCAAATCATAAAAAAAATAAAATCAAATAAAAGAATTATATATATATATA
>JBCNYH010000007.1:6436444-6446972 GCA_039654325.1 Tandanus tandanus
TTCTGCCCTGCGATGGCCTGGCGAGCTGTCCAGGGTGTACTCTGCCCTCGCCCAGAGTCGGCTGAGATGGGCGCCATGAATGAATGAGGATCTGTTGATACTAAGCTCTGTTACTGATAAAGTATCAGCAGCGAAGTCGCTCTTTTGCCAGGCACGTCCATTTCTCCACATTCTATTTATTACTTTAACTATACAGCAAGATTCTATATTATTTCATTAATAATAGACTTTATCACTTGGAAGCTGAACTTTGCTAACAGGTTAAATGTGGCTTTAGGATCAGCAGCTTAACAGGTTTAACATTGCAGTTAACCATGCAGGGTTAACTTTAAAACCTTAATCTTATGAGACACCTATGTATAAAATATAATCCTCATGTTACTGGTAGTGGATGTGTTCAATGTCAAACAAAGTAACAAGTAATAGAGTAATAAATCCTCACACTAGGGGGCGCCATTGTACTGCGAAAAGTGGGGCGTGAGTGACATCAATTGAACAGTTAACTTTCACAGCTTTTGGCAGATGCTCTTATCCAGAGCGACTTGCGATTATCATTTTTATACAACTGAGCAATTAAGGGTTAAGGGGATTGCTCAAGGGCCCAACAGTGGTGATAGTTGGGATTGAACCACTGACCTTCGGATCAGAAACCCATCACCTTAACCACTAAGCCACCACTGCCCCGTGGAAGTATATACTGAAGTATATACCATGCGTTCATGTCAAGGAGCAGACGCCTGTCTGATGTATGTAATTGTAATGCAGTATTATGTGCAGATGTGCCTAGCCTTATTTTAATCAGAAGTTCTGTAATTTATATCTAAATCGTTAGTTTAATATCTGTATACTGTTATTTTCGCTGGCTTTCTTGAAAGTGAGGGGTCTATGTCCTATTCTCGTGATTTTGCTCTCTCATGAGAATGAAACAGACTACAAGCGGCTGCCTTTTCAAACAGGATAAAGCAAACTATAGAACACATTTTAGTAGACTGCAACTTCATAGGTGTAAATAAAAACCACCTAATGATGAAAATATACATATTTTCAGTGTAACAGGAGAGTGGAAGGCTTTCCCCTCATTTCGCATTAAGTAATACCTTATTTTAATATATTTCAGGGTTAATTTGGAGAACGCTTACGCAAAGTACATACAAAGTCTGGCAGGTCTAGTAATATAATAAAACTGGAGTAAATGCTTTTAAACATTGTGGCAGTGTAAAATCATGTGGAGACTATTAGACTGGTATATCGCACAAGCCTAATTAGTGATAAAAGGTTACAGGTTTACTATGATATTTAAATGATATGTAGATGATATCACCTGTCAGAATGATGGTGAAGTCCCAACCACATGACACTTGTTGAACAGTCCTGCTGCTGGGCAACTGGCAAAGCTGAAAAGTCAAGACCTCTGATACATGACCAAGTCCAAGCTGGCCTTTGTGATTTTGTCCACATACCAGCAGCTCCCCAGACTCTGAAAAAGAGAAATATATATAATATCACCCCTAGACGGATAATCATATAAATCAACCTGCTATCAAAACTACTACTAGAGCAGAACTGCCAGCTCTCATAACATATTTGGGGAGTTATTAAGGCTGTTAGGGAACTTTGTAGGTTAAGTGACGGATGTCGCAGCATTCTGAATAGATGTTAGAAGCTGCTCTGTACCTGACACAACACAGGCTGTAACAGTATCTGCTGGTTATATGAGCTAATTAACACGCTCAACCAACATCACCACTGACATATTCACAAGCACAATATGCAGCAACATACTTACTTACATTAACAACTAAAACAATTTTTCATGACTACAAAATTCTTTAGGTTAGCACATCTGCATCACAGCAAGAAGGCCTGGGTTCGATTCCCGGGCTCGGGTGTTTCTGTGTGGAGTGTGCATATTCTCCCCATGCTTGAGTGGGAGTTCTTTTTCCATAGAATAAAATATAAAATGACTCCCCACCAGTGATAAGCGTTGAATGTCCACCTCCACCTGTGATGGCCCGTAATGTTCTTTCTTCCTGCCCATACTCTGCACACTGCGGCTTCACCTGATCTTCAGCATGGTTTAGCCCCAGCTGCCCAAAACTGTTAGCACCCTGACAGAAGTAAGAAAACCAAAAGAGGAAACTGAGCAGAACTAACACAAAGCATTTTTTTCCTGTACTCAACACATTACTCTGAGCATAAGAACCAAAACCCAAATGCTATGCACTGCAATTAAAGAGGTACCAAACACTTAAATGTGTTTTTGATCTGTAAACTAAATGACATACGGCTGTCGCCCTTATCCAGAGTGACTTACATTTATCATTTTTTATACATACATTAACTGACATATTTCAGGGATGAAAACGGCGCAAATAGTATAATTGTAAAATGGTACCGTAGACTTCCACTCAGAGGTGAAGGGAAGTCTACGGTACTTGTTTACAATTATACAATATAAACTAATCAAGACTCACTGAGAATCTACTGACTTCCTGAACCCTTTCTTTTTTTCTAATTAAATGCATACTGTCATTTAAAGATAGGCTATTCACCAGTGACTAGTGGGGCCGGTGGCGCGGTGGTTAGGGTGCTGGGCTCATGATCAGGAGGACCTTTTACTTACTATTCACCAGTGACTGGATATGTGTTTTACCTTTCATTATCGGTTCATTTTGGCTGAATACAATATGGCAAAATCATCCTAGATCATGGGCTTAAGGGGGAATTAAACCCAAACTTAATAAAAGCTTGCATACATAGTATATGTCCATACCAATCAAATCACGCTGTTATCACAACCTTCTTCGTGGAAAACAACAGCATTCATGTAAACGAGCAGGTGCCTGTCTGATGTATGTAAATGTAATTTAGCATTATGTGTAGATGTACCTCGCTTTATTTTACAAGTTCATTGGTTTATATCTGATGCAGACACAGTTCAATTCACCAGGAGACGTGGAGTCAAAATCAAGAGCAAATTTATTCAATCAAAGTGAAAAAATCTGCAAATTGTTCAGCAGTTCAAAAATCAGGAACAATTTATTCAGTCAGATTGAAAACAAATAGCAGTTCAGCGCAGCAGGTGTGATCTCCAAAATGAGCGTTCGAAGACACCCAAACCCTACTCAAGGATGAGTATATATACTGTTATGTCTGTAGTGCAAAGTGTCTGCCACCATTCAGTTCTGGTTCTCAGAGAATACAGTGGCAAGATTGTTTACACCAAGTGCTTACTGACACCACATGGCCGACCTTGGGCTTTCCCTCACTCGTCGGAGGCTTCAGCGAAGGCCTGAGCCTCAGCAGAAGGCCCACACACTTTATTACACATTGTTTTGTTTCACATTAATCATCACTTGTTCATTTAACAGATCAACTGCAATTTTACCAGTTCTAACACAACAATCATAACATTAATCACCATTCAATCATTATATCATTATACAAGTTTACCAAACATAATCATGCTTCTACAGGATTCAATAACAACAAACACAAACAAATAAATAAATCAAATGAACATCAATAGAACAATACACCTAAATAACCCAAACTACCTGCGAAGATTCTGCACTGGGATTCCTGCAGTCTGAAATACAAGCGGCATGGTGGTGTAATGCTTAGTATGTCCGCTCCAGAAGGTCCTAAGTTCGATTCCCAGGCTCAGGCGCATCGGTGTGGAGCATGTTCTCCCCGTGCTTGTGTGGGTTTTCTCCAGGTGCTCTGGTTTCCTCCCACAGTCCAAAGACATGCATATTAGGCTAAGTGACTGTTCCATATTGATCCTAGGTGTGAGTGTGAATGGGTGGCAATGGCGAGGTGTTCAGGGTGTACCCCTCCTTAGCCCACTGTTGAGTGTCAAGCCTCCCTGCGACCCTAGCAACGAGTAAGTGAAATACAAACATTGTAGTCCCAAGAGCGACACCTACAGAGGAATAAGAGTCTCCCACTTCTTTATACACGAAGAGAAATGACAGCTTTGCATAGTGATAAGACTTGAACATTCGTGTATTTCACTCCAACGTGTGTTACATGTTTATTTTAGTGCTACTGCCTAGCAGTCATGGTGAGGGCCGACGGTAAGCCACTGAAAATAGCCCCAAATCATCTTGTTGTGAATCTTGTACTACTTCTTTGAGCAGAATGAGGAATAAGAGCAGGAGAAAACATTTCTATTAAAACGAGACTTCAGTCTTCAGTCCATCCTATTCAGCAAGTGGTGTAATGTACATCGCCTTCTCTGTGAAGTGGTCAGTACACTGTCTCAAACTTACCCATGTGTACAGTGCGCAGTTATGGATACTTGAGGATGTTTCCATTTGTTTTGGTAGGCGCAGGATGATGACGTCACGCGGCTGCTTAATGTGAAGCGTGGCGTGTTTGTGTGTTGTTGTTTTTTTTTTGTTTGTTTGTTTGTTTGGTTGGTTTTTTTTAAGCAGATAATTACGGAGCCCCTAAAGGGACATGGAAAAAAATTAAAATGAAAAGTTTCTCGTGCTCACTAGAAACATATCTATTTTTTTCCTCCCCCATGTCCCTTTAGGGGCTCCGTAGATAATAAAATAAAAGTCTGTAAAATCCATGTCATGTTCAGTTTTAAAAAATGAGACCTGTTTGGTAAAAAAAAAAAAAAAACATCTACAATTATATTTAAAATAATTATTAATTTTAATTATTAATGAAAGTATTTAGTTCATTTTCCTAATATAAAATTGTATTTGGAGAAAATCTGATGTAAACTCACTCACTAACCAAACCGCTTAACCCTACTAGGGTCCTGGGGAGGCTGGAGCCTATCTCAGCCAACACTGGGTGAAGGCAGGGTACACCATGATCAGCACCAGACCACTGCAGGGCCAACACACACACACACACACACACACACACACACACACAGGAGCAATTTGGAAAAGCCACTTAACCTAAGGGAGAAAACTGGAGTACCCAAAGGAAACCCATGCAAACACAGGGAGAACATGCAAACTCCAAAAATAAACACCTGATCCCGGGACTCGAACCCAGGACCTTCTTGCTGTGAGGCAGATGTTCTAACCACTACACCACCATACTATGTGTAAATTTAAATTGATACACAGCACATATTTATTTGGCCTATGAAGTCATATTTTTAGGTTGTTTTTACAGAGCAGTCCAGAGGAATGTTTTTACTGCAGAATTAGAAGGGTCATGTCTGGCACACTCCGGTGTAGTGATTAGCATGTTCACCTCACAGCAAGGTCCTGGATTCTAGACCCGTGCCTGGCGACGGTGTTTCCGTGTGGAGTTTGCATGTTTTCCCCGTATGGGTTTTCTCGTGTAGTTTCCTCCTACAGTCCAAAGACATGCTAATTAGTGAGTTTGAATGAGTGTGTGTGTGTGTGTGTGTGTGTGTGTGTGTGTGTGTGTGTGTTGAACCTACGATGGTCTGGTGTGCTGATGGAGTTCATGTTGCATTTTATAGATTCAAAAAGATACAGTCTGTATATTCTCCCTCCATACAGACATACAGTACATACTATAACTGAAACAGACACACATGTGGCATTTTTACAAAAATAAGGTATTTTATTTAACGATCTCTCTCACAACTAAATTCACATTCATCTAGCAGTTTAAAACCAGTATTGTATTGCAGGAGGGCAGTTTTATATGTGGTAGCCAAGCATTCTTTGACACTCACTTGTAAAAATTACCCTTAAATAAACAGTGATATATTTACACAAATAATTGAATTTAAAATTAATACAAGCTCTGACTGTATTGGTACACAAAAGATCAGACGTGTCGAACAACAATGTAAGATGGCGTGTATATCGACATAGGAATATAGTAGGTAATCATAAAGTTTAATTAGGATCAAACATTACATGTGCCTGTCATTACCCCATGAAGAAAAAGCCAAAAATGATACTAAAGCTACAAGATACAGTATACAGAAGCTGATAATAAATAGTGGACAATATCATTACACAAAGATGCAGTGAGTTCAGTGACTTTTACACAAAAGCTGAAATCACAAACATGTTACGCTTTACATACTTACTCACCATAACTTACTCACAATGACATATTTCCATATTTCAAGGGGAAACAATAGTCATGTGCAATGAAAAAGAAATGTTCTTTAATATCCTTGCATAAACTTTCAGGCTGGAAATTGACACTGAAAGTACAGTTAACAGCAAGGTCTGTAATTTTAGTGGGTTTAAGTGGGGTGTATATGGATATGTTATATAACCAGAACTCGTGGTCTTGCTTGCTTGGGAATTAAATTATTCAGATGCCTGACTGTTTATTGAGTCTGTTCAGAGCATCTCCCACAATGTCCAGCTCATGTCTCAGCTCCTCCACCACAAAGTTGATGCTGGTTGTGTCCTTCAGCACATCCACACTTTGTGTGTAAGGGTTGTAACGCACTGTAAATGGCCGCTTGATTGTTTTTGCAAATTCCCTGAAAGATTAAGGATTAATGCAATTTGAGTAAAGAGTATGAAACACAGTTGGATACAAAGAACAATTCAGTGAAATTCAGTAACATCAAAACCCAATTACGAATGATGTCACTGCAAAATATGACTATTATGTATGAATAAGTGATTGAACAAGATGATCAGGCGAGATCAGTCATGAATCACAGTTTGTTTGCATGGTGATTCATGTATCCCCAATATACATTTTTATTCAGTTGTATATTTGAATTTGAGGTGGTGAAATGTTGCTGTTTCTCTAAAGTCACACAGGTGGCGCGCTATTCAGCTATTCACCTATTGGCAGGCAACACAGCATCCTGTGTCATAGGAGCGGATTATTTGTTAACTTTGTGTAAGAATAACAAGTAACAAACTTTATTTTACATGGTTTAAGGTTTTAAAATTGTAACAGAAGAGTGTAAACAATTGGGAAATGTATAGAGTCACGAAACGAACGGAATCGCAATGCAAATCGAATTGGCACCTAGAAGGCGGGGTACACCCTGAACAGCTCGACAGACCATTGCAGATGCTACATACATTAAAATATATTCATTATAGTCATTGAATGGCCTGAAGAGCTGTTAAGGTTGTACCACACCAGAGTCCCCGCAACCCTAATTAGGATTAAGCAGCTTAGAAAATTAATGAATGAATGTTTTCATTGTTTACTCTGTTTTTCTCTCTTATAGTCTCTTATAGTCTCTCCATCTTACATACCTCATCTTGACTTTGGCCTCCTCAAAGCTTTCGGACATAAAGTAGACATTCTGGAATGTTGTTATAATGCACTCCTGTTTGCATGTGACTTTGGGGTCAAAGGGCATAATGCAGGCATTTCCTGACAGAGCATGCTGGGAGAGAAATATTCTAATTAGACGAGCAACATATGCAGGAACTTGAACATCACACCAATGTATATCAAGAACGCTTGAAGAATTCTCAATGCAGAAATAGTTTAAACATTAATATGCTGATATGAACGTATCTATGCAGTATGTCAGGAGGAGACATCAGTAAGTCGGATGTTACCTTCAGCTCGCTGATGGAGGACAGCAGGCCTGCACCATATGCTCTTAGCTTCCCCTCTTGCTTACAGAGTCCGAACTCCACAGTGAAGAAGTAACACTGCAAGACAACAGACCTTCATAAATATCCATTTGTAGAAATAGTTCTTTATTAACACAAAAAATAATAATAAATTAATAAGCATGACAAAGAATGATCTTCAACTATCATAACCAGGCTTTATACTCACAGTTGCTAGTTTCTGAACTTCATCATCAGATGCTCCAAGTGATGCAAGTCCAATCTCCTGACTAAACTGTGCAAAGCTGGGCTCAGCCAGAAGAGGGACGTGACCCAGCAATTCATGACACGTGTCCCTGAAAAAACATTAGTGGTGTTCTTAAGCCATACCACTCAAACATACCTGAAGTGACTGCCATTTTTCACATTTTGTCCCCAAATGTTATGCTAGCATTCTTTACTTTTGATGCAGTTTTAGATCTCAATAATTTTAAACACCTTTCACACATTGTACTGACTGAAATAGTTTACCACCCCGAATCAGAAAAAGTTGGGATTTCATTTAATTTGGTAATACACAAACATTCCTTAATTTCAGGCAATATTCATTTATTTTTTAAGCCTAATTCCAACATTCTGTCTAAGCTTAATCCTAATTAGGGTCGCGGGGAGGCTGGTGCCCATCTCAGCCGACTCTGGGTGAGGGCGGGGTACACCCTGGACAGCTCACCAGGCCATCGCAGGGCAGAAACACGCTGATGGCAATCCAATGGCCTACTCTCATTTCAGGAAATATATTTTAAAAAAGTTCAGAAGGAGGAAGTTTAGAGCTCGTAATGATGTAAAACAATTAAATGTGATTTAAAACAGGTGAGGGCGGCACAGTGGCATAGTGGTTTGCACGCCCGCCTCACAACAAGAAGGTCCTGGGTCCGAGTCCGAGGCTTAGCCATTTCTGTGTGGAGTTTGAATGTTCTCCCTGTGCTTGCATGGATTTTCTCCAGGTACTCTGGTTTCCTCGCACAGTCCAGAGCCATGCACAGTAGGCTAACTGGCTGCTCTAAATTGCCCCTAGGTGGGAATGGTTGTGTGTTGGCCCTACAATGGTCTGGTGAGCTGTTTAGAGTATACCCTGCCTTCGCCCAGTATCGGCTGAGGTAGGCTCCAGCCTCCCTGCAACCCTAGTAGGATTAAGTGGCTCGGCAAATGAGTGAGAGCGAGTGAAAAAGGTGATGTCAGCAGGTGATTATAATTATGGTTCATAAAAAAACAGAATCCAAGAAAGGCCTAGTCTTTGAAGAGCAAAGTAAGGTTTGTCAAGACATGCGTGAGAAAATTAAGGTTAATTATTGTCCCTAAAAAAATTTTAAGCATTTGGATATTTGACCCTGTATGGTACATAGGAATTTTAGTTTTTAAAGGGTAAGGGCACAAGCCTAAGTTGAACATCCATGATCTCATCCCTCAGACTGCACTGCATGAAGAACCATCATTTGTCTATAGCTGATATAACCACATGGGTTTGGGATTCCCTCGGCAACCTTTGTCAAACACTACAATACTGAGTAACATCCACAAACGTCAGTTAATACTTTATTATGCAAAAGAAAGCTTTATTTAAATGTGTCCATAAATCCGTTGACTTCTACAGGCTCGGATATTTCTGGGATGGACCATCACACTTTTTTTTTTTTGAAGAAGAAAATGAACACCGTGTGCTCCAGACAAAAGCTGAACAGAGCTAATCCAGGCTGTTTTGTTCTAGTCGTTAATAATTTGTTTGCCAGTGGACCGTCACTGAGTTTGATATCTGGTTTACTCATTTCAGCATATCTTGTCCTGCATAAATGTTAAATTCCATACTGAGTTATTAAATGATGCAGTGTGTACTCACGGTTCAGGTGTGTAGAGAGGGTCTGAGCTATGCCGGACATACTGCGTGCAGTGAAACACCCGGAAAGCTAATCCTGCCAGGAAGTCCCTTGGGGAGAGGTATCCCGCCACGGGTCTTATGGTGAACCCTGTACGCTCTGAAGATGAAATGATATAGTCATTAATAATGTGAGTCAAAATACTTTCAAATAAACTGTGAACTAAACTGAGGATAATCTCTCTCTCTCTCTCTCTCTCTCTCTCACTCGCTCTCTCTCTCTCTCTCTCGCTCTCTCGCTTCAGACTGTGGGAGAAAACTGGAGTACCTGGGGGAAAGCCACACAAACAGGCGGAGAACATGCAAGCTCCACACAGAAATGCCCCAGCCCGGGACTCAAACCTAGGACCTTCTTGCAGTGAGGGGGATGTGCTCAGCACTATGCCACTGTGCAGTTCCGACACATTAAAATTAACTTTATGTACTCAAGTATTGCAAAGTCCACGGTCGTCATTGTGTTGTAATATGTGGTTGTTTTTTAAGCTATATATCCAGACTTTTGGGAGACCCTGTGTACCTCTATCTATCTATCTATCTATGATAACCTCACCTTTTAGGAAGCGTGAGATGTCCTCCAGCTGTGGGATGTTGTCCTCGCGATAATCACAGTACTTAGTGAGCAGAGGTAAGTTTTTCAGATGCTCGCGGCAAGCGTGAGTGGGGTAAAGTTTATTGAGCTCTCGGAACACGACCCCCCATGTCTTCACCTCCTCTTCTGTGAACTCAATTCGGGGAATGGGGTTTCCGCTGGTAAATGTAGACATAGAAAAATGGAAAAATAAATACATTTAAAAAAAAAACAAACATAAAAAATATGTACTTTTAACATCTTTGACTACAGCACTGGTAAATTCCCAAATAGACTGGTCAGAGCATGTTGGTAATTTTCTATACCAGCAGCTCTAATCACAGGTTAATGCATTCATTGTAATACGTATTGCTTCTATAATTCACAGAGACTCATAAAACATGCTCTTTAACAAGGAAAGCTTGATGAGAAGGTGAGGCAATGACAGTGATAACAGGAAGTAACTTGTTTAAAGGACTTTTACAAATGTAACTGAAAAAGGATAGTTCACTGTCCACTCCATAAACAAAT
>JBCNYH010000007.1:6464858-6475859 GCA_039654325.1 Tandanus tandanus
AAGATGAAAACCTACATTTTTTTGTTAGTATTTGGGGGGGAGAGATGTTGCACACACACACGCAGACGCTCTCTCTCTCTCTCTCTCTCTCTCTCTCTCTCTCTCTCACACACACACACACACACAAAAAAAAAAAATACCCCGCACATCTACCCATTGAGTTTTGACTGATGGCATACTTAGTCTATGTGTGCAAATTTTTTCACAATAGCTTCTGCTTTTTTTTTTTTTGTTAAACAATTACTCATTATTTGGAATCACAACTGATGCAGTCTATCACAAACCTATTACAAGCTCCTAAATAGAACCAGGTCCAAAATCTCCAGGTCCCAAGGTAAACAAATGAGAAAATCTACTCCACAAATGTATGTTTTTTCATTTTTTCCCCCCAGGAGTGTACAAACTTTTGGCCATACAGTATCTCTGTACTATATAATTCATTTTTAAAAGTATATAAAACAAAGTGCCTGACTTTTCTTAAATGTCATCTCAGCAGAGCTCCTATAATCCCATAGTGCAATGTAAGACACGGTGTTACAGGGTTGTATGTTTATGGTGTGTGTGCTATCCAGGGCAGTGTGTAAACCTTGATGTGACTCACCTGGTGCAAGGCAAACAAACTGACATCAACATCAGAGAGCTATTGAGGGGCCTGGACTGGGGAGGAAAAGAGGATCAAAGCGCTACCCTCTGGGATCTAGAGAGACGGGATGTACTTTGGTGATGGACCTGATAAGCACCAGGCCACATCTACAGGTACAGAGCCTACTCTGTGTTCTTGTCTTTAATGAGGGAGTTTTAGCATGGATGATAAAGCAAAGCCCTCAGATCTTTAAAAAAAATTACTGGAAGGAATGTTCAAATATATTTGCCTTTTTTCTATACTGATCTCCTTCATTATGTTTTGTTTTGCTGCCTCTTTTTCTGAAGGTCCAGTCTACATTCAAGGCTTAAGGGCTAAGCTAATGGAACAGTGATGCTTTTCACAATGAAACCATCAGCTGTGTGCAGGTAGCTGCCTTTAATAGCTTCTTAGACACCAGAAATGTACAGAGGAAAAAAAAGACACTATGACTCAAACCACAGCTTTTGTGCTACAGTGATTCACACACATAAGTATCGCTGATCATTAGGGAGGTTTACATGTTACAGAATATTACAATGTACCCTCAGTAATTAGTTTGAGATGCCGCTAGTTGTTACATGGTGTGCAACAGTTAGAAATGTCCTGTTGGGACACGTGCCCAACATGAGTATCTGATTTACCATCCACCAATTATACTCAATCACTCATTTGCTGAACCTCTTAATCATAATATGGTCACTGGGAGACTGGAGCCTATCTCAGCTAACACTGGGCGAAGGTGGGGTACACCCTGAACAGTTTGCCAGGCCGTCCATTTCAGGGCCAACATGTGCAACCACTTACACTCATACACAGGGCAATTTGGAGCAGTTAAATAGCCTAATGTGCATGTTTTTGGACCGTGGGAGGAAACTGGAGTACCTGGTGGAGCAAACTCGATCCAAAACAACCAAGCCCAGGACTCGAACCAAGGACCTTCTTTACCAATTACAGTGTCCACAAGTAAAGAGCTTTCCTAATTATTGAAACTCAGCCCTCTCAGAGCTGCAGATGTTTCTGGTGAAATGCTGAATGACCTAGAATTCAGTAATAATAACTAAATCAACCCTGTACTTATGCAGTAACTTGAGTCATAATAAAAATAAACTAAAGTAAAGCAAAAAATAATTTATTAAACCTATTAGCTCAGGCGTCCTTCTCACCCTCCTCTCTTTCTCTCCACACAAAAGGAACTCAGTGTTAATTAAAGACACAGCCAGGCTGACATTATGCAGCTTCTAACCCTTTGTGCTGAAGAGGTTCTCTCCTGCTGAAGAGAAAGGGCCGTGCTACTGTGAGCTCAACGGTGCCCACTCATCTCATTACAGACTCATCTCATTACACAGGCTCATTTGGCAGGCAAGCAGCAAACGACACAACAAAGCTCGATTCATCGTTCATCAACCCCAGTACTGGGTCCAGCTTTAGGTAGCGGTCCTTGAATCAATCCGCCTTCGATCTCATAATTGTAGGCAGTTTAGATCGTATGATTTTAAGAAATCTAATTTCACAGATTATAGCTGTGCATCTGAGGCTTTTTGCAAATATATTACTTAATATGCAACCTGAATATTAATGTACATGTCTTTGGACTGTGGGAGGAAACCAGGGTACCCAGAGGAAACCCACACAAGCATGGGGAGAATGTGCAAACTCCAAACGGAACCCAATCACTATGCCATCTTGTCGTGTATACAGTATATTGCTATATGACGTGTACATTTATTTAAAACCTGATTTCCAGCTGTTTAAAAAAAGTTTATTTCTACTCATGAAGTTGCCTCCTTAATCTAACGTCCAATCAACATGGCTGCTCACAGCATCAACAGTCAACAGTGTAGCACTTCTTAGCTTTAACGTGTACATGAAGGTATTCTGTAAATGCCAGCATTTTTTATTAGATCAATCCGCATGCAGATTTATTCATTCATTTGTTTTCTATACCACTTATCCATCAGTGGTCATGAGGAAGCTGGAGCCAATACCAGCTGATGTTAGCCTGGGTTCACACCGGGGCCACGATGTCTGCGATCTCCGCGCTTCAAAAAAGCATGGAGCTCCACGATTTATGAGCACGCTTGAAGCACGATTGGGGTATAAAAAGGTGACAGGGTGCATCCAAGAGATGAAACCTGAAGGAATCGCGTTTCCAAGTTCAGGATCCCCTATGATGGCACATCAAGGTCTGTTAAGCTCTACTACGATTCCCATGTTCTATCATGATTGGCGTCAAATTGTAATATATCATAAGAATCATGTAAACATTTTTGCCACAATCAGTGTGATCATCACGAATCCACCAAGTTCCTTCAAGATCATCATGATTCAGTCCCACGACTCCCCCCATGCTCATCATAATTCTCTCAAATCGTGGAGATCGTGGACATTTTGCCTCAGTGTAAACCCAGGATTACGCAAGAGGCGAGGTACACCCTGGACAGGTTACCAGTCTATCACAGGGCTAACTCTGAGAGACAGATGGCCATTAACATTAACATTCACATCTATGGGCAATCTGGACTGTGAGAGAAAAGCCATGAGGGGCGAACATGAGGAGAACTTTCATTAATCATTTATTCTAATCTGACTAATCATCTGACTAATTCGAAGTTCAATATCAGAGCATCTGGTCTGAAACAAACATTGTGAGTCAGATTTTAATCATTTTGACAAACAATAAATAAACAATCAACCCAGAGATAAATTTCTATTACACCAAATTATTAATATCAGATCATAATTGGATTCATATTCATACACTAATATTTCATCCATATAGCAGATATTTACCAAATAATTCATACTTTCATGATGTAAACGTCTAGCTGTAAATTAGAAAGTCGTGGACAGGTCTACCTCTGGAGAGGATACTTGACAAACTTCAAAAACATATTCTGTATAGTGTATGCAGGTCACTCTCAGCTCAGCGCCAAACCGCTTAATCCTACTGGGGTCGTGGGGAGGCTGGCACCCATTTCATCTGACACTGGGCGAAGGCAGGATACACTTTGAACAGATCGCCAGACCACTGCAGGCAAACATACACACAACCATCCACACCCACACTCACACTTAGGGGCAATCTGGAACAGACAATTAGCCTAATGTGTATGTATTTGGACATAATACTGGGAGGACACCGGAGTACCCAGAGGAAACCTACACAAGCACTGGGCAAACATGCAAACTCGACACAGAAATGCCCGAGCCCAGGATTTGATCCCAGGACCTGCCTGCTGTGAGGTGGACGTGCTAACCACTACAACACTGTGCCACCCGATATGCAGGCCACATGACCAAAATACCTGAACCTGATTGGCTAAGAGTTGCTCCCTTTTTTCCCAGACCAGTAGTTTGTAATTGTTTATATTAGGGACTTCCAGTTCAATATCTTCGCCCTTTGTTGGCTAATAATATATACTTATGTCCCTAAAGGAGTCAAATTACCTCAGTATTGATCGAATTGTGGCTTAGTGGTGTTTTCCAGACCAGGGCGGATCTACACCATAAAATTTGCATTTATTTGCACGCCTAATATGTTAGCTAATAAATGTGGATCTGTTATCTTAGTTAATCATCCACAGCATAATCTTCATTTTACATGGCTAAAACCGAACATAGCAAGAGCTTCATTTAATTGAAGTTGATTTTTGAGACACATCTCATTGAACCTTCAGTGTGAATATGAGTGATATGAGTGCACGTCTTAGCTGAAGAACATGAAGAAATTTACATCCTTATTGCACTCAGAAATGTAAGAAGAAATCTAATAATATAAACAAACAGGAGGGGGCCCATGAAAAAATGGATGAAGGTACAGACAGGAGCAATCAAAGGTGTGATGGCGTCAGCAGTCTATTTTGGGCCAACAGAAGGATTCATGATGGTGACGGCTGAGGGGAAACTTTCATTGTCATACTGTTGACAGGAGATAGAGAAGCGCCGGCTGCAGGAAATGACAAAGCGATTAGACAGAGTTACTAACGCTTTAATGAGGCAGGTGAGGGAGAAGGAGAGATATGAGGGAAAGACATGATATTAAGAGTGTGTATGTGTGAGTGAGCACGAGAGAGGAGTGAATGGAACAGTGTACGTGCCAGGCAACATTTATTTATACACACATATGCCTCTTCAACAGCTTTGTCTTGTCGATGCTCATGTATTTTTAATCACCGTATTGTTGGGCTTTTGAAACAGTTCCCCGGTAGCCCTGGATATTTAAGTCACTTCATTTCAATAAGTTGCTTGTGTGCAGATGAATGTTATGCGTGTGTGGTGTTTTGACAGGGAACTGTTTTGTTTTGCTATAATCTGTTGCTGAACACTGTACCTATGAACTATTTCAGCTGAGAAACAGCCATCAGCCTTTACTCACCTTTTCACCCTCCTCTGCTAGGATTATTTTTTTTAATTATCTGTCTGGACACCATTGACATCTTCAATCATTCATAAACTGAAGCAATTAATCCGTGACTAGGGTCACGAGCAGCCTGGTGCCTAACTCAGCCGACAGTGGACGAAGGCGGGGTGCACCCTGAACAGCTCACCAGACCATTACAGGCAACACAACCACTCATCATCATTCACACCCCATGATTGCGTCTCTTTAGCCCACTGTAACCTGTGTTAGTGCTGGTTTTCCTTATATATATATATATATATATATATTCAATTAAATTTTATTTGTATAGCACTTTTTACAATTGACATTCACATAGTAAAAGTAATTTAAAGAGGAATTTAAACATATTTTGCTGGGACCAGGTTTCCTTACAATTAACCAAGTGCCACAACTTGTTAAGGTCTGTAAGCAATCTAACTAACTGCATTAGTGGTGGAATTTGTTTACAGAGTGATTCCATAATTGTTCCTGTATTAATCTGGAAACAAGTATAAGCCATTAATAAAAAATAATTTTATATGTTTGAGGTACTTTTCATGAAGCCCAAATTTAATTTGATTTTAATTTTGATAAACTGTATTAATCCCATTAAAATGTTAAGCTATTAAACAAAATTTGGTTTGTGTCATATCTGTAGTTTTTTTTATTTGATACAAAGTTATATATATATATATATATATATATATATAAAAAAAAATAAAAAAAAAAAGCCAAGATGAAGATACTTTAAGTGCAGTGATTCCATATGTTTTTTTTAATTTATATTTATTTTTGTATTAGCAGACAAGCATCATCCCTGTGGTTTTGCTAACATTCAGCCTTTGCTGCATGCATCTACCAGGTCTTCCTCCTACACACTGTATTTCCATGATAATCGAGCCGTTCACTGCTCTGCATATCAATCCCAAGCGTTAATTAAAAAGCTGTTATATTCTTGCTGGCGTCACTGCCTAGATCTTGTGCGCAATGGTTTCCTATGGAGAGAGGGATGAATGTCAAAAATGTACAGCATTCATTTAAATTTTGCTTTGCAATTCGATGGTATTCAGGGTGGATTACATCCTGTACAGAACTTAAGAAATGAAAAATCAGTATAATGGACAAAGTGACCAAAGCTAATAAGAAAGTAAGTGGCCAATTCTCAATTATAAATCACAGCGATTACATTTCATATAACATTAAAAAAAAAAATCTATTGAAGGCATAACAAGTAATTCATTAATAAATTTATTTGCCAAACCACTTGATCCTATTAGGGTTGTAGGGAGGCTGGAGTCTATCTCAACCAACTCTAGGTGAAGGCGGGGTGCTCCATGAACAGCTCACCAGTCCATCGCAGGACAACACACACACACCCATTCCCACTCACACCTAGGGGCAATTCGAAATACAGCTGTGAATGTCTTTGGACTGTGAGAGGAAATCCACACAAGCATGGGGAGAACATGCAAACTCCACACAGAAACACTCTTGCTGAGCCTGGGACTCAAACACAGGACCTTCTCGCTGGGAGGCGAACGTGCTAACCACTACGCCACCATGTTGCTCATATCAAATAGTATTTCCATAAAAATTATCAGACAATATTTTATAAACATTATGTGTATGTAAGTACAGTTAATGCAAGTACTGAGATAGTGTGCCTCAGTTTACTTCATACCTGTTGATGATCATTTCAACATGCACTTAGATGACAGTGAAGCAGCAAGTGTGCAGGGTGCTGCGGAAGACACTTATATACTCACTGCCCCTGTTAAGAGGAAAGCCTCTACACTCATTTATAGCATTTGGCAGACACCCTTATCCAGGATGATTTACATTTAGCTTTTTCTTTTTACAACTGAGCAATTGGGGGTTAAGGGTCTTGCTCAAAGGCCAAACAGTGGCCGGTGACACCGGGGCATAAATCCCTGACCCTCAGAACAGTAATCCAGTGCCTTAGCCACCAATCCACCACACTCATGCAATTACCCAGTCAGCTAATTGTGTGACCAGTGCACAACACAAATCATGCAGGGACAGTTCAAGAGCATTCGTTATTTTCCCATCATACATCAGAATGGGAGAAATACAATCTCAGTTAATCTCACAATGTACTGGTGCCAGACAGGCTGGTTTGAGTCATTCAGAAAATGCACAATGACACAGGCAAAAAGGAAAGAATCATCAGTTAGAATACGTAGGTGTTAAAAGGCAACTGGACTTGCTTGAAGTTATTGAAGACGTTTCGTCTCGCATCCGGAAGGCTTCTTCAGTTCCGTCAGGCTAGTGGGAAGTTCCAGGATTTATCCTGTACTAGTGAATCAAAACCAACCCTCAGGAGAGTCAGTGAGATCACCTAGGGCCCTGTGTTATCCTGTAGGTGTGTGCCCCTGGGGGGCAATGTGAGACATTGAAGTCAGCTGAGTTTTGGTGGGGGTGTGAATTCCACTGTCTCATATTCATATTTCCTTTTCACATTTTCTGTAGCAGTGCTCAGAATTGTTTGTAACTAATCCCCAAAAATATCTGGGATAGTAGCCTGACCCCCCACCCCACCCATGTCAGGGATTATGGTCTGCCTAATACCAATGAATCTACACACAAAAACTACAAACTACTACAAAAACTACTCACATTTCTCTGAACAGTGACAGGTGCTCTAATGCACTTGTGAAACTGTCCATGATATCATGCACTGGGCTTTTGCTACATGATGGACTGAGTAGGTATCTGCACGACAGCTTTAAAAGTGTTTGGAACGAAGTGGAAGGAGATTTACAGCATGTAAATCTGAGTCAGGATCTCTCTCGTCATTTATCAAATCTGTAACTCAGTCATTTAAGAAATGTTTTTTATTAAATAGACTTACAACATTGCACAAACACACACATGAATTTCAACACAGCACTTTCAGTTTCCTATTGCTCCATATAGATACCTATATATAGAGAAGTATAAAAGATAAAATGTACACGAGAGGATCTTCCTTCACCACAAATACTAGAATCAAGCTGACATGCCTAATCCAGAACGGCGCACCTCATGATGGCTCTGGATTAGCTTCGTTTGATTCTGAAGTGATGGAACATTCCTTCGTTATAAGGTCTGCTAGTTTAGGCTCCACCTCTCTCAGTGTGGAAATAAAGCACAGCACCTGCGCAGAGAGAACAAGAGCGCGTGTTTAAAATAACTCAGACATAAAGAGATAATGGATAGATGGATGGACAGATGGATGGTGAATGGATGGACTCACAGATGTGTTGTTCCGCGGTGATAGTGTCTTTAACGCTGACACCCAGATCTTCTCTGTAAGATGATCCATTTTCAGCAACTCTGACACAACGTCCTATAAAAGCAAAACACTTCCGTCAGACAGAATAAAACTCACTGTTAACTAAAAAGATAAGCAATAGCAGTGTGGGTACAAAAATAAATAAAAGCAACATTAATGTTTATGAAGATTACTTTAAAACATTTTATTAAGATATATAAATATAACACACCTACTTTTTTTTTTAATTATTCGTTTTATTACTATTATATAACAATATAATACTCAATACTGATTATTCAAATGAGTCAATCAGTATTCAGCAGCAACAGTCCATTGCTGCTGAGGAAGCAATGAAAACATTTTGCAAGTAGCTGTTTAATAAGAGGGATCATGTACTGCAAGACAGCCATCATCTTAAAATAAACCCCTTCAGGGTGACACACACCTCTCTGACCCTTCTGTCTGGGTTTATTTTACAATTATAACACGATACATTATCACTAGCAGAGTATATTTAAATAGTGGCATGGTAGCGTAGTCTGCCTCACAGCAAGAAGGTCCTGGGTTCGATTCCCTTTGGCTTGGGCGTTTCTGTGTGGAGTGTGCGTGTTCTCTCCGTGCTCGTGGGAGTTTGCTCCAGGTATTCCGGTTTCCTCTCACAGTCCAAAGACATGAACATTAGGCTAATTGGATGTTCTAAATTGCCCACTCTAGACTTACTTGATATTTTAAAAACTGAGTTTAGCACTGTATTGGCTTCAGTGAATTTCAGACTGTTTGTGATGGAATACGGGTGGTGGTTGGTTCATCTCAAAGTTAGCTTTAAGCTCAATTCTGGATTTTCACACAAAGGTAACTTTCCTTAGACACTTGTTTAGCACGTCTTTTCCTGTGTCTTGTTTTCCTGTTCCAATTTCCTCCTGCTGTTGAAACCACTCTAAAGTAAACGGTAAACTGAATCAAGTTGGGACAGAAAGCAGGTATCTATTAAAACTCATTCACAGTTTGTATAAAGCACTTTTTTAACATTAAAAATGCGAAGTCTATATTGCGTAGCTTCTTTTTATATTGTGTAGGCATTTTTTTAAATTAAATTTCTAGGATATCAGTCTCGGTGACCACAAACTTTGAGTGTGTGTCTGCATTATCCCCTCAGAATAACGATTCAGTATCCCAATGAGTTTCCACCATTCCCATGTAGTATATACTAATTATTATTCTACATTTGTTTTATATATAGATAAAAACTAAAAGACAATTCTGTATCTTCAGTGGTTTATGTGATACAAACACACAGCTCTGCTGTTAATGTTTAATCTGTCTATATATAAAAAGAGCTACCAGAGATGGGCGAAAACCCCGCAGCCACCCAGCAGATCTTGAGAACTAGGCCGGGAATTTACAATATCAAAGTAATCGTGAAAAGGTCAAAGGTCAAACAGAGAAACTGACAAAATTTCAGAATGATCCGCTCAGCAGTTCTTGAGAAATAGCCTGAACAATTTGGGGTCAGCGATAGGAACGAGAAGTAAAACGGCAGCGTGGATGCGGGTAATGACAATAGCAGGATAACTACTGGCTACTGATATTTTCAGTAATGCGTTCTCAAGAATAACTAAATAAATATGAAGGTGATTTGGGGTCCGTAACCCGAACACACATTTCATACACCTCACCATGGGTAGATCTTTGAGCAGAGTAGAAAGCAACTCCACTGCTATCTCAGCCAACACCTGGATCTGAACATCTCTTTTACTGTCCGTGTTTCCATCCGTCGCTCCATCTCCTGAATCCTCACGCACGCCCTGCTGATTTTCATTATCAAAGTACAGGACGCGAAGAAGACTAGCCACCAAGCCTGAACCTGCCCCAAAACAACAAAATATGTTGACAAAACTTAGAAACCAGTCAAGAGTGTGACATGTTTGAGATGAAAAGTGAGCGTGTGAGTGTCCTCACTGATGTTTGTCTGAAGGTTGGTGTATAAGGCGGATAGAAGCGCGAGGGCAGGGGCCAGAAGTGCTCTCTGCTCTTGCAGGATAATAGGAGGGTCGTCCGGTTGGCACAGGTCCTCACACACCACCTCACATACTGCCTTCCACACCAAGACACCACACCCTCCGTCTGAAACTGTGCGTATATGCAGTCAAATGAGAAAAACAGAGATTAATCAGAGTGTGAAAATCACAGGTTTTATCTAGCGACTCTGGTGGTGCATGTAGCATGTTTCGCCTGTTTAGCTCAAAAGCTAAAATGTTTACACACAAAATATATAGACAGCAATAAATTCTGTGAGAAAATTAGAGAAAAGCAGCCTAAAGACTAATTTCACAGGTGGCTCTTGAATGGCGCAACAAAAAAGGTGTACACACTCTCATAGCGTTTGTTCCAATGTGGTTCATATAGATTAGGATACTTAATACTGAACATCTCAAATACACAAATACACATAGAACCATCCTCCTATTCCAAGCTGCACTCTTTGAGACCAGCAGAAATCGCTGAACACTCACTCGCTGAACCATTTAATCCTACTAGGGTTGCATGGAGGCTTGTACCTATCTCAGCCGACACCGGGCAAAGGTGGGGTACACCCTGAACAGCCTGCCAGACCAACACACACTCATGCTCACACCTAGGGTTTTTTTTTTTTTTTTTTTTTTTTTTTTTTTTTAAACCTGTCCTGTCCAACATCATAACAAAAAAAATGGAAGTCTG
>JBCNYH010000007.1:6540821-6557560 GCA_039654325.1 Tandanus tandanus
TAAAGCAACAACTACACAAGAGGTGACAACAACTCCAACTCCTGTATCAAGTACAACAGTTGAAAGTAGTTCCACACATGGAACCATGCCAACATCGACAACTGAAATAACTACCAAACCAACAACTACTCCAGTAATTTCAAGTACATCTCCATCTACTGAAAGTAAAACAACAGTTGTCATTTCCACATCCACAGAGTGCGTCTGCATAATAAATGGAAAGCATTACAAACCAGGTTAGATATATATGCTCTTCTTTTAAAGTTTAGAAATTGATAAAAAATTTTTAAAACAGCTTACAGTGTTAATCGACTTTTTTTTAGCCATGTCTCACATAACACATTATTTTATGATAATGACTCTCTCTATCTACTCTTCTTTATTACTTTTCTTTCTAATAGGACAGACAATACTTCAAGATCATGACCTTGGCTCAGGTATATGTTTGACCATGATCTGTTCTGATAGTTGTGTAATATATAACACAACAAAAATATGCCCCACAACACCACCTCCAGCGAAGAATTGCACAGAATGGGGAGTAACTGTAAGTATCACACAGTGAACACACACACAAAAGAAATGCAGTCCAGAATAAAGCCTTTTATGCACAGTCTTGGGATACGTCTTTTCTCTTTCCTAAATGTTTTAATTATACAACTAAGTGCATTAGACTGAACTGGGTAGTATGCTTTTTATGTTGTTTAAATGTAAGAATATTTTGTACCTTCGCACCCAAAATTCAGAAAACTTGTAGGTTAACAGGACGGCACCATGGCTCAGTGGTTAACAATGTGGTCACACGATGGTTCTGGGTTCTCGGAGCCAGTTGGTTCTTCTGTGTGGAGTTTTTCTTCCTTTCGTTCATGTTCTTGCACGATTTCCCTTTGAGTGTGTTAGGCTGCCTCCAAATACTCATGCGCAGCAGTTCGATAAGAGGTGGGTGGTAGCATCACATGTCACGGAGGAGACATGTGCATGCTTACACCCCTCCTTGGTTGGTGGTTGTCGAGTGATAGGGAAGGCAATACTTGAAGCGTGGAAATTGGATACGACCAAATTAAGAAAAAAATATTCTAAACAATAGAATATTCTGTAAATATATTTAATATGTTGGAAAGACAGTACACAGAATCTGACTGGCCAGTGCACAGGCACTGTATGGACCGGTGCGTATCACCCTGCAGGTCGCTGGTAGTTTGCTCTATAAACTTAAAAGAGTCCTTAGCTGATTGACTTTGCGCCATCTCTAGAAAGTGTGCTCCAGCTTGACTTTGTGTGTCATCGCACAGCCACACTTAGTTTGTGTGCGTTCAAATCAGTATAAGTGAGGAGGAGGAACACTCTATTATATGGAGAATATGATATGGAGAATTATTCAGTTATCAGTGGGTGTTATTTGCCTTTACTTTCAGCCTCAGCAAATAAAACCCTCTTGATCTGAATAATTCTTCATATCACACTTCGTCTCATTCAATACCTGCTTATCATTTGCCATGCTGCGAAGGAAAAAGAGCAGGAGGCTACGAAAGCCACCCACCCCCTACCTTCTCTCTATCTCTCTCTATCTCTCTCTCTCTCTCTCTCTCTCTCTCTCTCTCACACACACACACACACACACACACACACATACAGATAAAGACATCTTGCTCATGACTAGTTAATTTACTAGTCCCTCAGAGATTTGAATTTACTTTAAGTAAAGTTTAGGCAGTAGTGGGTCAGTAGTTAAGGCTCTGGGTTACTGATCAAAGGGTTGGGAGTCCAAACCTGAACTGTTCAGTTATATGAATAAGATTTTAAAAATGTAAGTCGCTCTTGGATAAGGGTGTCTGCCAAATGCTGTAAATGTGAATGTAATATGACTGCAGGGCAACAAGGCAGCATCCTTCTTTTTTGAACACTGCCATTGTCTCCCAAATCATTTGTAATTGCAGTGGTACCTCAGTGGACGCTTGAGCAAGGCCCTTAACCCTCAGTTGCTCAAGTATACAAAAATGATAAATGTAAATCACTCTGGATAAGAATGTCTGCCAAATGCCATAAATGTAAATTACATATCACTAAAAACAAACAAACAAACAAACAAAAACACCCACCTAACATTTTTAATAATAATGCATAAATCAGTGTTAACATGTGCTATTTTTTTCTGGTGATAGGAAAATGAGATATTTGAGATTTGTAACTGCACAATGGCCAGATGCATTGAAAACAATACTATTGAGATCATTCCATATGAATGTCCACCTCTTCAAAACATCACGTGTGCAAATCGCAAGACACCCGTGGAAGTTCCCGACGAGTATCACTGCTGTACACAACGTGCTTGTGACTGTGAGTGAAAGACAGCTAAAGTCCGTCCAAACAAATCAATTGCACACATATTAATGCAAAATTTAGAATTTATTTATATACTTCCAATCTTTTGTCATTATTACTGCTATCTAATAAATACAACCAAATGATATAATATTTGAAATAAATTGTAAGATGCTGAAGTCAAATATACTGCAGAAAATACAAGCAATAAAATACTTTCTCCATTTCAGGCTTTTGTGAAGGCTGGGGTGACCCTCACTATATAACATTTGATGGATTATTCTACAGTCATCAAGGAGAATGCACATATGTTTTAATGGAGGAAATCAGTCCTAAACACCACTTGAAAATTTACATTGATAATGTCATTTGTGACCCCCGTGAGTTTGTGTCATGCCCGAGAGCTATCATTGTGTCCTACAACAGTCTTGCGATCACACTAAAAAACCAGAACCTTATTGGAGCTGCCAAGCTTGAGGTGAGAAGAAACACCCGATTTTCTTACAGTTAAGGCATTTGCTTTTTGAATTGGTTGTGCTAAGACAATATCTGCTACACTGTGATTAATTTATCCTCCTTTTATGAATGCAGGCTTTAATGGGGCACACTCCTCTAGATTTACCCTTTTATCAAAAAGGTGTGAGGGTGATGAGCTCAGGGTTGAACTTAATCTTGGAGATTCCACAGCTGAAAGTTGTGGTGATGTTTGGAATCACTGGTTTCAGCATCAACTTGCCATTCCAGTATTTTGGAAACAACACTCAAGGACACTGTGGTATGGAAATATTAAGACAACTATTTATGATTGAACAACCGATCTTTTCAGTTTGTTGAGTCCATATTCATAGTGCTTGGTGGGTTTAAGTGGCAGACACTGTGTATATTTATTTGGATGTTTACAGCAACAGTCAAAATTTCGACACCTACTAATTCAGTTAGAATGGGTAGGTGTGCCCAAACCGCTGACTGGTGCTGTATTAATTCGTTTGTTTTATGCTTATATATGTTTATGTTATACATTATACTGTACATGTTTATAGTGTGTTTGATTTCTGATTCCATTAAGCCTGATGATTAGTTTATTTTAATATCATATCCAATCTTATCGTATCTGCACAATTGCATAATACACTGCATAGCCAAAAAAAAAAAGCACATACAAAGCATAATCTCCATGGCATTGTTGCTTCAGTTGGTCAGGTCGAGGCTCAGCAACATTACGTGGCAAAAAAAATGAAGTCAGCTGATGACCTGAATGTACCAAATCACCAGCTTACCCATCAATGGACCTTTTTCCCCTGATGGCACGGATAAAAAAATTGGGGCTAAATTAGTGAAAGAGTGGTTCAGGGAGCATGAGGAATCATTTTCACACATGAACTGTCACCACAAGAGTCCTGAGACCTTAACCCTATTGAAAGACTTTGGGATGTGCTGGAGAAAGCATTATGGAGTGGTTCGATTTTCCCATCATCAATTCAAGATGAAAAATGAACCCAACTCTGTATGGAAATAAATGCAATATAATTTTGCTTGAGTTTTTCGAAACAATGCCACAACATTTATGAACTGTAATCAGGGTTAAAAACAGTCCAACAAAATGTTAGAGTGTGCAACATTAATTTTGGCTAGGCAGTGTATGTTCATAGTGGTAATGTCCAAATTCTCGGGTAATTCTCTCAGGTACCTGTAACAACAACCAGGCTGATGACTGCATGCTACCAGGAGGAAAACTTGTAGATAACTGTGCAGTAATGGCAGACTACTGGCAAGCCAAAGACATCTACAACCCTGAATGCAAATCACCTCCAGTGGTGCCAGAAACAGCTGCACCCACAAAACCTTCTTGTCCAAGCAACAAAGTGTGTGAGCTTCTGAAGAGCGAGTGAGTGCTACATCCATTACCCACTTTGCTAGGCTTCACCATGAAAAATAAACAGACTCTTTTCTTTGTAAACTAAGATTGGATTGTTAAATTTAACTAAAATTCATTTAATTTGTGATACACTCTGTTTGCATTGATATATGCATGGATATCTGTTTGCAACTTATCACAAGAGTCTGATACCTGACAGTGAAATTATGAATGCTGACTGCCAAGTGATATATCATGCTGCTCATAACTAGCACTATGCTAACCCCAAAACAAATGTGCAGTCTTTCACATATGTAGCATATAAAACTTTTGACATGTTTTCCCCAGTTTGTTTAAGGAGTGCCATCCCTACCTCTCCCCTGATAACTACTTCTCTGGCTGCCAGTTTGACAGCTGTCATATGAGCAACCCAGCTGTGGTCTGCACCAGTCTTCAGACCTATGCACTAGCCTGCTCACAGCTTGGTATTTGCATAAACTGGAGGAACCACACTGATCTATGCAGTAAGCCAACATGCCATACGCAACGAGTCATTTTAAAACATGCACTATCCCAATTTCATGTGACTATAATGACAGAAACCTAAAAGCACAAGATTTGTATTATGGGTAATATTTAGGTGTTGGTGCTCACAGAGTACTTTGAGTTGTTTGTCTACAATAAAATGATATGTTCTTTGCTACTTCCTCAGCTGTTGAATGTACAGCAGGCAAAGTATACCAACCCTGTGGACCGGCTGATCCTCCGACGTGCAAAGACAAGTGCGCGATTATCTGATTATTCTCTCCCTACTGATCACTACACAATAGAATATATTTTACCACATTATACTAACCAGTATACATGCATACTGTAATCTAGTATCTCATCCTATCTAAAGTGGCTGTTAATGGGCACAAATGATAAGGATTACTGTTAAAGCTGGCTGATATGCAAATCAGTTAAAAGACTAAGTGTCTTTTATTGTTTTTATTATGAGGCCCGAAGACCATTATCTGAACATTACTACTGAGGGTTGTTTCTGTCCTGATGGCACGCAGCTCTACAGCAAAGAGTCAGGAGTCTGTGTTGACAAGTGTGGTAAGTGATTAATCTATCTCTATTATATGAGTGCATGAGATCAATATACAGCCACCTTCATAAAAACAGAACCAAAACCTAGGTACAAGGTGTAAAATAAAGGAACACTTAAGTTTACATTTATATTTATGGCATTTGGATGCCCTTATCCAGAGCGGCTCACATAACTGCCTTGAAGAATTTATCAGTAAATGCATTCTAATACTGTTTCACTTGGACTCAGGCTAAGAACTAGAAAGTCTAAACTTTCTGGGAGAAGCCATGATGTTTGGGGCTAAAATATCCTGATATATAATTCCTGATCCCATAATATTTTAAACAAGCTCTTAGACCATTCATTCATTCATTCATTTGTTAAAGTGCTTAATCCTATGAGGGTCACAGGAAGGCTGGAACCTGTATTAGCCAACTCTGGTCGAAGGTCATCTCGATCAGCTTGATCTATTTCAACAACAGCAACAACAACAACAACAACAACAATAATAATAATAATAATATGGATAACTGATCTGAAGGTCGGGGGTTCAAGCCCCACTATCACGGGGTTGTCACTGCTGTCCCCCCAGTGCTGCTAACTGGGCTATCAAAGGCCAGCCATGTCTCTCACGGCATGTAAAAGAACCATTGCTGACTTTCGAAAAGAGTAGGCTGTATTGCCGTCAGCGTGTTTCTGCCCTGCGATGGCCTGGCGAGCTGTCCAGGGTGTACTCTGCCCTCGTCCAGATTCGGCTGCTTCCCCGCAACCCTAATTAGGATTAAGCGGTTCAGAAAATGAAATAATAATAATAATAATAATAATTACTCACTCACTCTTTGCCAAACCGTTTAATCCTGCTAGAGTCATGGGGAAGCTGTGCCTACCTCAGCTGATACTGGGCGAAGGCAGGGTACACCCTGACCAGCTGGTCAGCCCATCACAGGGCAATAATAATAATAATAATAATAATAATAATAATAATAATAATAATAATAATAATAACAATGTTTGTGTTTACTAACATCTGTCTGCATATTTGTCTCTGTCTTTAAAGGATGTTTGGACCCCACTGGTCAAGGACGAGAGGTATGTTCAGGTCTTTTCTGTTTACTAATTAAGTGAAAGCCATAAACTTTTACAACTGTAACAATTCTTGGTTTACAGTTAGTACTCTTGGTGTCTCTCATTAAAATGCGTTCTCCTTGTTAGCCCAGGCCCCGTATTCAAAAATCTTCGTAAGGATAAAAGTAACTCCCAGCTTGCTGATTTAGGAGAAACTCCTAAAAAGAATGAGCATGTCAGTACTATCTTTGGGGTCTTTCTTTTTTATTTATTTATTATTTTTTTCACAAAGAGTAATTCACAAAGCCCACTAAAAGTGGCATCCATGCCTGGAAGGACCGAGAAGTAATCAAGAGGACTCCTAACTCACTGACCATTGTGGAGCTTGCAATTGGTATTGATATGAAATAACATCTCCAACTGAATCAACCCAATCAGTTCCAGACTTAAGTGTTCGGCAAAATAATGTTGTGCTAATTAGAGGTGAATAGGTGAAATGCAACTTTGTCATGCCAACAACTTTGAAATCTCACTGCTGTCATAGAACAAGTCATACTTTTCCCTTTAGACATTCACCATTTATCAGGAAATATCAGGGAAATTTAAATTGCACTTAAACCAGTATGTAGGCCAATTTATGTGTTTTTTATTGCTGTTTCTGGAACGTTGTATAAGTTCACCTGTATCTTTTCAACTAATCACTGTGGTCATTGCAAGCAACCTTAGGAATGAGAGGTTCCAGCCATAACAACTTTCAAACAACTCTTAGATTAGGAGTTCTCATGGCACACAGGCTCATGGTCAACAATGTTCTCTCTTCTTATTTTAGGATTCTTCAGACTTTAGTAGGCATTCACTGGGGTGAAGTAACATAGGATTGGTCAGTTCAAAGGAAGCGCTACATGTAGTTTGCACAGGATAGGCTAGTTAAAGTGTGGTCATCAAAACAGGTGTGGCTAGTTACAATGCATTAACACTATACAGAGTCTCTGATTTCTACGTCTGCTTCTTGATTTAGGTAAAAAAATAAATTTAAAAAAACCTTTAGATAGAAACTTTGAGTTCAACTTAATAGTACTTTTAGTTGTAATATTAAACGTTTTGTGAATACTGGCCCAGGTACTTAACCCAGCAATGCATGGAGGCCATAACAACTACCCTTTGTATGGGTAATTCTGCCTGCATGAATGAGTTTATGTAAAAAGATATGGACATTTAAGATATAGAACCAAATAATTGCATAACCTTGTCTCTGGTTCTAAATGGCAGTTTGGAGAAAAGTTCGAGTATGGTTGCCAGGACTGCATCTGTGACCAGCCATCTGTATCCATCATCTGTCAACCAAAGCAGTGTTCAAACAACAACCTCATGATTTGCAATGATCCAGGATTTGTTGTGGTCAATGTGACGGATCCAGCAGATCCCTGTTGCACTATCCTTACCTGCCGTAAGATAGCGTACATGTTTACATTTTAACTGTTTAGAGTTTGTTAGTGATTTGCAGAAATTTCATATTTTTTTGGAAAGTAAAATTCACAGTGTAGTGTTTGGACACGATTAATAATGTAAAGGTTGGTTTTTCTTGTTAAGTTAAATTCTGCTGAAACCAGCAACATGCTTTGGGTGTGAGTTTGTGTTTTACATGACTCCATGATTTTCTTGCACTTATTTCAGGCTGTGAGAGCAGCACCTGTCCCACTATAAATGACAATTGTCCAATTGGCTACATTCCTATACTCAAAGTGCCTGAAGGGAAATGCTGTCCTGAATTCACCTGCGGTATGAACATTTATAAAAAAAGTTATTCGGAATTTCTCATTAATATAATAACATAAATGTTTTCTAACAAACCAACTAAATGGTTTGTTCTGACAGAACCGAAGAAGGTTTGTGTGCATAAAGGACTGGAGTATGAGGTAAATGAGAAACTCAAGTAACTTTGCTAAAATGTGCTATATGTGTTAAATGATGTGTAGCTATAACAACCATGACCTCTGTGAGTAATTACTTATTGAAACTCTCTATTCCAGCCTGGTACTACAGTCCCTGTGGTTGACTGCCAGGATTGTCTCTGCACCTGGAATGTGGATCCAAAAACACAACTCTACCAGGTCCAGTGTGAACCTGTGATTTGCAATGAGGAATGTGATCCAGTGAGTTTGGTTAAACTTGTCACACAGTGCATATAACAGTTTTAACATATGTGTTACTTCATTGATAAAACTGTACATCTTTATATTACAACATCAGTCAATCACAAAAAAAAAAAAAATCTGTCGATTCAACTGATGAATTGAATGAAAAGGATACCTCGAGTGTTTCTCTAAGACTTGGGTACATTAAGGTGTCCATATTAACAATATTTTTAATTAATTAAATGAGTGTTTCTGTATAAGGAAAAATCAAAAGACACACACCAGAGTCCTTTACCATATATAGAAGGGGGGGCCTGAGCTCACGATGTTAAGCTATATCCACAGCTGTGAAATTGAACAGCTGTGGCTTCCTAATAATGTTAATTACAATACAAAAATAATGAGTGTATATTCATTAAAGAACGAAATTGTAGTTTATATTATGATGGATGCATTTTGTTATTGAACATGCATTTGTCTTTTAAATTATTTTTTTCCAAATAATCAGATGATCATCTGGCAGCAAATTAGAGGCTAAATGGGTCGGACTCCATATATAGGAAATTATTTTGATGATGAGTAAAACCAAATTATGGCAGTGATTCAATATATAGCCGTGCTAAATTAAACGCGGCACCATTTAGTAGCCTATATTTTCATTATTTCATCCGGCCTTCTGGACACCATGCCTGAAGTGCTAATTAAGAAGTTTCACTTCCCACAACAGCAAATTCTAACACTTCTAGCTCTCAGCCGGATGCTCTCAGCCCTGAAATCCAGCTGTTGGTGGCTCTGTGATGTTGTGCTTTATGGAGATAATTGTAGACATGTACAGGATGAATCTTGTACATCTAAAATCTAGAGAGTTGGCTTTGTGCACCCATTCGGTGAATGTTGGGTTAAGTTTTCCGTTGGATAATTAATTTTGTTAATTGTGAATTTGAAGATAAATGCAGCTTTTTTGAAAGGTTCTTGCAGTGATTGATTTATAAACAGCACTATTTACCCTCACGTAGTCACAGCATTCTCGAGCCATCAATGCCAACCAATACATCACACATCGAAACTATCCCTTAAGCAGCTCTTAAAGCATAGTTTGGGCAACAGGCATAAAACTTAATCAACTTTAGTAAGTTTAACCTTTTAGAGTCAAGTGTCTTCACACTAAATTGCTGGGACTGTATCAGGCCTCAGTTGAACATCTCTCTGTATAAAAACAGCTAAAGAATAAAAAAAGTAACTGTTGTATTCCATACAATAAAGTATAGCCTATAGTTTTTTGATGCTATACATGATGTTACTAAGTCAGAGTTATACATTCCTGGTATTACCATGACCATCCAGGCAAAGAGTAGCTAACTGCAAAAAATTGCCTTGCTAAAAACAGAATACTCACTCGATATATTTTGGTCATTTGTACTCAAAAGTGTTGATTGTTTTTATGCAGATATATAAGTGCAAGCCAAATATTCCATATTACACAAATATCCCACATGTTAGAACAGTGTGCAAACAATGTAACTGGCACAGTGTAATGGATGTCATTCTCTCTCTCTCTCTCTCTCTCTCTCTCTCTCTCTCTCTCTTGCTCTCTCTCTCTTGCTCTCTTGCTCTTTCAGGGATATGAATATGTGGAATCAGAAACTGCTGAATGCTGTGGAAAATGTGTAAAGAGCAAATGTGTGCTTAACTACAACGGCACAGTGCACATACTGGAGGTAAGTCCACGTGTATTATTTAACCTCTTGAGACCCTACTGTCATATCAGGATATCATAGTTTCTCCCAACTACACTTGAGTGTGTGTGTCCTTGTAAGATCCTTGTATGAGGGCCATTGGGTATTACTCTTTTGCCAAACTTCTTTCTGTTTGAGGACATTGATCAAGTTCAGTAGTTATCAGGTGGTAAGGAACAAAAGCCAACTTCACTCAACATTACCGTTTGGGTCTTAGGAGTTTAAGGCTGTATAGGTCTGAAGCCATTCGTTAAACATTTTTAATATTTCACAATTACTTCCCATGGGTAATTTTATAAATAAATAAATAAAGCTGTACATAAGTACAGCTTTTAATTTTACTTTTGTTGTGAAGTGTTGAGAAGTGAGATTTCATGTGTATCACTCTGTGTGCAGGATGGAGGAGAATGGGCTCCTTCAAAAGATGCTTGTGACAAGTTCATCTGCACGAAGATTGATGGAGAATATGTCACTACTAGCTACAAGATTCAGTGCCCACCGTTCAACAGTGGCAATTGCCAGCCTGTAAGTAAGACACACACACACACACACACACACACACACACACACACACACACACACAGATTTGTCCTGAGAATGACTATTCTATTTGGGGTTTTCGAAAGATAATACCTTTAGAAATGTTACTATTATATAAAATATCTATTATTAATCAGATTCACCACAGTTGGAACGTATAGTACAGATTAGGGGGGAATTTGAAAAGTTAGGTATATATTAGTATAAGGACTGATAACAATGATTACTGTTCATTTAGCTGTAACTATCCAACAGTACAAACCTTCTTATCTAATCTTTATCTGCAGGGTACTGTGCAGTTTTCTGCTAACCGCTGCTGCCAAGTCTGTGAGTAGCTCTTCACAGTAATCATTCATCAGATTCACATTAATGTATCTTTTGTAATCTTTAGAAAAAACATGATGGTGTTGTGTGTGTGTGTGTTTTCATGTCTGCAGGTGTGGAGAAGGATAAGGGCTGCAAAGTAGAGACCACTCTTGAGTACATTACTCACAACAACTGTCAGTCAAAGACCAAAGTGGTACAAACACACTGTCAGGGACACTGTAACAGCTACAGCTTGTGAGTACACACACACACACACACACACACACACACACTCACAATGTCCAGTCCACATAAAAACTTGGAATGCATCTGTATGTAAGGAATAAGACACAGAACTGAGGTATAGGAAAATAAAACACATTGAGGTGGTGTACCAATGCTAACTAATAGTGTAACATTATACACTTTTATATATGTATACAAGAGCATTCAGGGAATGCAAACCTCCGCCAAGACTAGCGGTCTCCTGTATGAACCAAAATGTCAAAAAATCATCCCACAATGTTAAAAAGTCCATTAAAAATGCCTGGCTTCAGAATTTGATCTGGATCATATCCAAAATTTCATGGAGTCTTCCTGGTTCAAAGCCTGACCTCTTATAAATATCTCATGAAAATCCACTCAAAATCCACTTTTTGCGTAATCCTGCTAACAAACAAACACAGAAACGAAGGGTAAAAGATAACCTCTGCATCTGAAGTGTGTTATTCCACTTACACCAGTGATTATAGAGATTACAATTTTTATTTATTACTGTATGCTATTTTAAACTTTCTGGCAGTTTATGGTTGCATTTAATGTTGTGGAACACCCATTCTCTCATCAACATCTCCTTCTATCTCTCTTTAAATTAGACGGCGAAAAAACTGTTTGCCATTTTATTAGGGAATCACATAAGCTCTTCAATCCTAAAGACATTAATATAAACTTAATAAAGTTATAAACAGAACTACTGTCCAAGCCATGCAATTATTAATCAATTATTCACTGAAAGTGAAGTGAATATCTTTGGTCTCCGAAAAACAGAACGTTTTGGTAGTTTATTTTTACATTTTCAAAGCGTGACAGTGGTCGCACAGGCATGGTATCTTCTGAAACTCATTTAAAGTAAAAAAGGGCTTTTTACCTTTTAATGTGAGGGACCTAGCTTTCTTTGCATTTTAAAAATCATTTTGTTGAATTTCTTGGTTTCCAGAATCAGTGATCGTAGCATTTTAGCATGGATAATGTTCATTATCCCAGGATAGTGAACCAATCAAATCATGCCATTACTGTGTAATATATATTTTAAAAAATAATAATAATAATACAATTATTATTATACAGCTCATTTGAATACACAAATTTGATTGGCGAATAATGACTGCTATTTATAACAGACTGTTGCTAAGTGTAATAGACTGTTGCTCTGAAGTGTATCATTACCGAATTTCACAATCAGTAAAATTATTTATAAATCAACATTTTGCAAATAGCGTGTGCTAAAAGGGATAATGTACAGTAAGTCAATCATTGTGAAATAAACCCCCTCAGGGTGATTTACCCGGGAACCTCGATACCTCTCTCTGAGTTTATTTAGCATTATTGACCAGCTTGTTTTACATTATCCTTTATATAACACACACCTTCAGAGATATTTCAAAATCAATCTGTTTGTCTACTGTCTGTTTCAGGTACACTGAGTTGGGCTCTTCGACTTGTAGCTGTTGCAAAGCTAGTCGCATCAGTAGCCATACAGTGAGTCTGGATTGCCTGAATGGAGATTCAGTAACTCACACCTACTCCTATGTGGAGGCATGTAGCTGTGACCAGACTAGTTGTGCAACAAGTGGTAAAAAATCACAACTTAAAATAGAAGATAAACGCCAGAGACGCAGCATCAGACTCCCCTAAGGATATACTCTGACAAGAGTATCATCAATGTCAACCACCACAAAGAACTCCTTATGTTGCTTTTTTCTTTCAGAAATGTAGAGATGCTTTCAAGTGCTTTATCATGATTGTTTTCAAAGGTGTCTTTTAAAGGACAAGCTTGCCTCACTTTTAATTCAAATACTCATAGAAGCTGTTTAAATAAAGTACAATTTAAAAGGCTTTGGTGTGTGGTTGCTCACTTGGGATTTGTTACCTTGTTGTAATTCATCATGCACAAAGCATACTTAAAGTTGTCACTATCCAAGCAGACACAGGGATGCAAGTGCAGATACCAGTCTTTAATAAATAGTTCAATCAAATCCAGCAAACACAATCCAAATGTATAGTCTATAAACAGGCACTGGTCAGGAGATCAGGCAGACAAGTGAGCACAGGCAAATCCAAGTTCAAGGTCAATATAACTGGCAATGTTCAGGTACAGGTAAATGGCCTATCAGAGGCACAGACTGTCCTGGAAATGGTAACAAAAACAGGCCTAAACACTGAAAACTAACCACAAACAAAATAGCTTGGTAACATCATTATGTGTACAGGTGATATGGACAAAAAATCTCAAAGAACACAACAAATAGAAGTCCTTTTAAACATGTGCTTGGTGATTACTGAATGTTGGAACAGGTGTAATTAAAAGTAAGTTGACGGTAAGTCAATATAAGTTGATGAAATGCAGGCTGGGAAGTGTAGTGCATGTCTGGATGAGTGGCAGAACAGGTAATCGATGTGACAAAAATAAGCAATATGAATACTGTAATAAAAGTGAGATGTGCTCATTTTTTTCAATATCAAAAAGTGTTTATTGAGTGATAGCTAATAAATATTACATTTGTCACAGTTTTCTCACAGCACACTCAAAAACTGCTCTAAACTTCCCAGCATGCACCTCACTGATCTCAGTCGCCTGACTATTGACACTCCCATCAAAAGACTCTGACATATGCTCTACACACCTGGCTCCCATCTCACTAATGACCTGCATTATGTAAGGACTCTGGCTGCACATGTTCAGTGTGAAGTACTGATCCTGTGTCTTGTTATCAGTGAATACTAAGCCTTTGGTTTTTGTGTCTACTTTGTGTTTTGACTTTTGCCTGTCTCTTTATTTTTGATTGTTGTGCCTTTGCCTGTTCACCTGACCTTTGCCTGTTTTTTTGACAACAATTATGGACTGCGTTTTTGGACTGTCTGCCTGAGGTTTTTAAAGCCATCGTTTTACCTGCAATCACATTCACCTTCTTTTCTGCCACAAAGCAGCATGACAACATATAGTATTAATGAGCCTAATTCAATCACTCTGGCCTGTCCAGCTGTCCAGGGTGTACTCTGCCCTCGCCCAGAATTGGCTAAGATGGGCACTAGCCTCCCCGCGACTCTAATTAGGATTATGCGGTTCAGAAAATGAATGAATAAATAAATTCACTTACTCACTCATTCACTCTTTTGCTGAACCACTAACTCCTATCAGGGTTGCAGTGAGGCTGAAGCCTATCACAGCCACCACTGGGCGAAGGCAGGGTACACCCTAAACAGCTCAACAGGCCATCGCAGGGCCAACACACACAACCAATCACACTCACACCTTCGGGCACTTTAGAACAGTTAATTAGCCTAATGTGCATGTTTTTGGACTGTGGGAGGAAACCGGAGTTCTCAGAGGAAACCCACGCAAGCATGGGGAGAACCTGTATGCGTGATCTTACCATGACACTGATCTTAATTCATTTATCCATTAATAATATGTGAAAAGTGGCTGGGAAGTGTAGTGCACGTCTGGATGAGTGGCAGAACAGGTAATCGATGTGACAAAAATAAACAATATTTGCATTTGCAGATACTTTACATGTGCACAAGCATGCTTTTATCAGCAGTTTATTTTCTCCTGCCACAGAGTAAACATTTACCATTTGGGTGAATCATTTAGAACATCAACACTATGAGACCTTATATACAACACAGAACCCTTTATACATGTGTCAAAAAAAGAGCAGGGAGGGTGGCACTAGGATCCTTGATCTAATTTTTATTTTATTGCATCTAATAAGGTTCAGCATCTCTCCAGTTTCCTTCTCTTTCCCAAAAAACATGTTGGCAGGCTACACCAAATAGAGTGTGTAAGTGCATGTGAATGGTGCCCTGTGATGGATTTCTGTCTGTTTTACTGTAAAATCTCTGTACATTCAAAGTGATGGCGCACTTTCAAAGTTTTACTTTAAACTGTCTCTACAGTAGGTGTGAATGCATGTGTGAGCGCATGTGTGTGTGCGTGCGTGCGTGCGTGTGTGTGTGTGTGTGTGTGTGTGTGTGTGTGCTTGGTGTCATGCAATGGACTTGAATCTTATCCAAGGTGTTACCGTGCTTCACACCGAGGGTTCCTGGAATAGGTAAATTATAATCCCGGATTATTTAAATGAATGTATGAATATTTAAATAGGGTCAATTCAACTCTTCCTGTAAATTCAGCCTTTCAGGAATCTTTATTTTGGCCCTCGAAATTCTGGATAATTTTAGAGTTTAGTTTCAGCATCACTCACACCGATGAATTGATAATCTTTCCACCGCAAGCAAAAGTAAAAAATAAATAAAAATGAAGCCAATGTTTCAGTCAACTATGACATTATTATTATTATTATTATTATTATTATTATTATTATTATTATTATTATTAGCATCATCATTATTATTATTATTATTATTATCATTATCATTACTATTATTATCATTATTATTATTATTATTATTATTGTTGTTGTTGTTGTTGTTGTTGTTGTTGTTTTATCAGAAAAGGGCCCAATATTTACAAAAGTTGTGTAAGAACACTAATTTCACTGCCTGTATGATATGGTTAGCAGCTGTTTGACCTGACTTGAATGACCGGTGTTGTAAATAATATGCGGGTAGCACAAAAAAAGTGTGTTTTGTCTGAATGCTTATTAATTTACTCACGGCATTCTGCTTGCAAGTTAATATATGCAACAGATACATCCTAGCCCTAGTGATGAAGGCACCGTGCAAGAGCAATTTGTGTACTAGCAACGGTCTGATTTTCACTTACACTCTACATCTTGATGATTTATTATTGACTGTACTTATATATTTATAAGATTGTATTTTAATCCAAATCCTTTTTATTTTTAAATGCATGTTTAACTAAGCTCCACTTCCTCTAGAAAAAGTTGTACATTGATTAGGAAATGATTCCAGGCATGGTAGACAATAGTTCTCTTACTTCATTTCTAATATAAAATAATAATACATTAATTTGCCAACCTGCTTAATCCTGCTAGGGTGGCTGGACAGTTACTATCTCAGCCTACTCTAGGTGAAGGCAGGGTACACCCTGAACAGCTTGCCAAGCCATCACAATGCCACACACATGCACAGCCATTTATACTAACACCTAGAGGCAAGTTAGAACAGCCAATTAGCCTAATGTGCATGTCTTTGGACTGCGGGAGGAAAGTACCTGGAGGAAACCCATGCAAGCATGGGAAGAACATGCAACCTCCACACAGAAATGCTCTTACTGAGCCCAGGACCTTCTTGCTGTGAGACCAATGAGCTAAATATTATACCAGGTGCCACCATTATAATATGTATATAACATTATATCAATTTACATTTTGGTTATAATAGCGGTACATTCATGTTTACATAAGTCACGATAATTACGTACATGAAAATAATGTACGGGGGGGGGGGGGGGGGGGGGGGGTTTCCAAACAAGTACCCCCTTTGATCCCCCTCTCCTCAAA
>JBCNYH010000007.1:6557660-6570279 GCA_039654325.1 Tandanus tandanus
ATATATATATATATATATATATATATATCGTGTATGGTGTATGGTCGTATAAACATATATATCAGCAAGACAATGATCCCAAACATTCATATAAACAATGTAAGGATTAGTTGCACAAGAAGCAGGAATCTTGAACAGGATGGAAAGGATGGACTGGCCAAGACTATACATTTAAATCCACTTAAACAAATATGGGATGTAAATGATTCACAAATTGCTCACATAAAGATTTCCTTCAAAGACAGTCTTAAGGTAAAGCTACAAAGTATTTGGAACACAGTGATAAATAAACTGCGGAAAACTGCATCAAGAATGCCCACTGTTATAAGATCCAAAGGAGGTCAAATTCTCTCTCACTCACTCATTTGCCAAACTACTTATTCCTACTATTATGGTCACAGGGAGGCTGCAGCCTATCTCAGCCAGCACTGGGCCAAGGTTGGGTACACTCTGACCAGCTTACCAGACCATCACAGGACTAACAGACACACAATTATTCACACTCACATTCTCACCTAGAAGCAATTTGATACAGCCAATTAACCTAATGTGCATGTCTTTGGACTGTGGGAGGAAACTGGAGTACCCGAATGAAAGCCATACAAGCACTGGGAGAACATGCAAACTCCACTGAGATGTGGACTCAACCCAGGACCTTCTTGCTGTGAGGTTGACATGCTTAACACTACGCCACCAGTACTAGTTCTACGTGATGTACTAATTCACATCCACCTCACAGCAAGAGGGTCCTGGGTTCATGTCCCGGACTCAGTGGGGCCACAAATTTGTTTCAACATTTCCAATTATAACCACCGACAGTCTAAACACACTGGGATGTTTCACTGTGTGCATCACTCCACTCCTCTGTGATAACTATGTAACTTTCCACTTCTCAAAACATTCCCAATGAAACCATTCTACTAGAGTTATCAATGTCACCAAAGAAAAGTATTTTGAAATCATTGTGTAAGAAATGCCAGTGGGCGGCATAGTGGCGTAGTGGTTAGCACATCCGCCTCACAAAAAGATGGTCCTGGGTTTAAGTGCTGACCTGTGTGGAGTTTACATGTTCTCCCTGTGCTTGCATGGGTTCCTCTGGGCACTCTGGTTTCCTCCCACAGTCCATAGATATGCACATTAGGCTAATTGGCTGTTTTTGCCCCTAGACGTAAGTGTGAGTGTGAATGATTGTGTGTTGGCACTGCGATGGTCTGGCGAGTTGTTCAGAGTGTACCCTGCCTTTGTCCAACTGTTGGCTGAGATAAAATCCAACCTCCCCGTAACCCTAGTATGATGAAGCAGTTTGGCAAATGATGATGATGATAATAATGAGAAATGCCGGTTAATCTATATTAACTGCTTATTTATTAAACATCTGTATCAAAGCAACATCACACCCTAGATTCATTTGTCCTGTATCCTGTCCTAATTAAGAAATTCCAAGTATGACCTTTGGATTGTCTCATATTTTTGGTTCTTCTACAGCCAGGAGATAAATGGCAGGCACAGTGTAAAGAATGTACATGCAGTAAGGAAACCATGAGTGCAGAGTGTATACCGGTTTCATGTAAAAGCCCAGAGCACTGTACCAAAGCAGGCTATGAGCTTCAGACTAAGGACTGCTGTCAGGAGTGTGGTGAGTGAGCAGGGCACCCTTTTATTATTTTCAATATTTCTTTTCACTAGCTCATCATTTATATTTAAGTAATATAAATCATGTATAATATAAATTATATTTATAATATAAATAATTTGTATCATAGTATACAATGTGGTTCTTGGATGTGATTGGTTAGTACAGCGCAGCTCCTTTTTATGCTGGAATTAAAAAATTCTCTCTCTCTCTCTCTCTCTCTCTCTCTCTCTCTCTCTCTCTCTCTCTCTCTCTTTTAGTGTGCAATGTAAAATTGTGCCCCGAACCCATACAAAAATGCCAAGTTGGATTTGAGCTGGTACAAAACAAGACAGATAGTGACTGTTGCATCACGTTCTACTGCCGTATGTTTCAATCTTACAGCCTTTACTTTGAGCTACTCTTAATTGTTTTAAAAAATGTTCTAGCTGTCTACTAATGATTAATTGTTCTCACCAGAACCCAAGCATGTGTGTGTCATCGATATGAAGGAGTATTTGGTGAGACTTGTTATTTTCACTATGCAAACCAACATGGTGCTACAGCATATTATTAGTACTGTACTGTACTGTACTGTAACATTTATTATGCTTTCAAAGATTTTAAGTTGCCTTTTTTTTTTTTAAAGGAATTGCACAGTATCCCTGCATGTATTTGACATTTTTTCATGGCAGTTAAATAATCAACTCTATTAATATCAATATATAAAATAAATATAATCAGAAATGAAAGATTCATTTGTTTAAAGATTATGCACAGTGGACATAATGTAGAGTGTGTTTCTATTTCACAGCCTGGAGATAATGTTCCATCGAGCTCCTGTGAAGACTGTGTTTGTGGTTCAACTGTGAACTCCGTGACTAAACTTCTTAATACAAAATGCACTCCTATGAGCTGCAACACAACCTGCGCGAAGGTAATGCTCTTAATCTGTGGGAATTACATAATCAAGATCTAATAAATACTGATTCACAAACTTACTCGAACATTTAGCGCCATGTTCCAATTAGACATAGACGATACCACTGGTCCCCCACCTTTTTCTCCCCTAATTATAGTCGTCCCCTGAGTGACAGGGGAGCGTATGCCATCCCTCCCTCCCGTGAGAGCTCGGCAAATTAGCTCCCATGGACTCACGGTTGCTGATGGCTGCTGCATCAACCTGGCTTGGAACTTGCGATCTCCAGGTTGATAGGCACGCACCTTGCCGATGCACCACTCTATACTGCTGGTCTTTTCGAACCAATAGTCTAGGATTCTGACACTGATACCAGTACTGATACTTTAAAAAGTCTTCTTGTGTACACAATAACAGAAAATCTTCATGATCTGTGCATGCAAAGTTGCACTTGAAAGCTTTGGCACTAGAATAAAAGACAAAAATGATCAAACTTAAATTTTTTAAATACATTTTTCACTTACTCACTCTTTTGCCAAACTGCTTAATCCTATTTGGGTAGCGGGGAGGCTGGAGCCTATCTCAACCAACACTGGGTGAAGGTAAGATACACCCTGAACAGCTCGCCAGACCATTATTATAAGTGTAGTGCTATGTATAACAGACTGTTGCTATGGCACACTTCATTAGCACAACCAATCAAATCATCTTAAAATGAATAATAATGGATAATGTACAGTACAGCAAGCCGGTCAATATCACAAAATAAACTTGTCAGGAGGATACAAGATCCCTCTGCAGCTTGTCAGGGTCCTGATCAACCTGTCAAGGTTTAACCATGCGCCATAGTAGCGGATCTTGATGAACTTGGAAACACGATTTCTTCAAGTTTCATCCCTTGGATGCACCCTGCCTTCTTTTTAAACCTCAATCATGCTCCAAGCGCGGTCATAAATCGTGGAGCTCCACGCTTTTTTGAATCGTGGACATCATGGCCCCAGTGTAAACCCAGGTTTAGTCATGTAAAAATATTTTGTTCATTTGTATAAGTACACTCTTTTAATACAGAATCAGAATACTGACCTGAAAATAACCCTGCATGCATTCAGTAATTGAATAATGGGTTTAATTTTGTTATTAATATTTTACAGGGCTTTATCTATGAATCCGTGGCAGGAAAGTGCTGTGGACAGTGTGTACAATCAGTGTGCATATATCAAAGCCCAGATTCAGTTCCACCCAATACTATAACCACAATTGAGGTACAGTCAGTAGGCTGTGATGAATATTTGTATTTTTTTACATATACGGTTAATTATGATTATTGGTTTTTCACATTATACGTTCTGAATATTTTCATCAGGTTGGACACAACTGGACTGTTCCAAATAATCCGTGTGTGATTTTCAATTGCAAAAAAGTCAACAATGCATTTGTGGTGATGGAGATAACCCCTTCATGTGCTCCGTATAATCCAGAAGATTGCATTCCTGTATGTTTATCACCTGTGGATGACATTTTCTTATACCGCATACAAATTCTTACTTATGGTTTTGTGCAGCTTTATGGATTTTACTATTAATGACTAGTAATAAGCAGTTCAAATGACTTACTTTTCTTTTTTAGGGCACAGAGAGAACCACATTAGATGGATGTTGCAAAACATGTAAGATCTCTGTCTCCATTTTTGCATCTTATCACACAAACATATCTGACAGGACATCCTGAAGTGTCCTATTTTTCTTATACCACAGTGATTTGCCATCGATTGCATAGTTTTCTTTATTAATGAATGACTCATTATACTTTGTAAATATTTATAGTTGTGGCATGCCCAATACACAAGCTAGTTATTGTTATTACTTACATAATAAAAAGTAATTATCGCAAAATAAACCTCAACAGGGAGATCAAGACCCTGATGTGGAATCCTAATGTGTATGCATGTTGCTGATTAATACTGAATAAATAGGCATACATTACATTGTGTGTGTCATTCAGGTGAGCCGCTTAAGTGCAGCGTGTCCAAGAACACAACCCTGTTGAAGGTTAACGACTGTACCTCCATCAACACTGTGGAGATAGCTTCTTGCATTGGATACTGTAGCACAAGCTCAATGTGGGTTTCTCTCTCTCTCTCTCTCTCTCTCTCTCTCACACACACACTCTCACACACACACACACACACACACACACACACACACACACACACACACACACACACACACACACACACACACACAAATTAATGCTACCCTAACCTTAATATCCAAATGGAAACTCTCTTACTATATTACCTTCACCAACAAGTTTATGCTTTACCTTCAGTTTGTTTGTTAGCCGGATTATGCAAAAAGGTCATGTGCAGATTTTCATGAAATTTCTACGAGAGGTAGGGCTTTGGGCAAGAAGGACTCCATTCGATTTCTTAGATGATCCAGATTAAATTCTGGATCTATGAATTTTTCAAAAAGTTTTCATAAACATTGTTAGAGGGTTTTTGTTTTTTTGGAAGTGGTGTACTGGTTAGCACGCCTGCCTCACAGCAAGAAGGTCCAGGGTTCTCAGGCTCAGCAAGGGCGTTTCTGAGTGCAGTTTGCATGTTCTCCCCGTGCTTGCGTGGGTTTGATTTTTATTTATTTTTTGGAAGTGTAGTATTGCAGTAGACCCAATAGGGGGTGCTGTGTACTTTGGTTTTTTTTCTTTGTTTGTTTGTTTATTTGTTTGTTTGTTTGTTTGTTTGCCTTAGCAGAGTTTTGCACTCTCCAAATGCTTTTCGGGGTTTTTTTTATCTCACTTATATGCCAAACTGCTTAATCCTACTACTAGGATCACAGAGAGACTGGAACCTATCTCAGCCAACACTGAGCGAAGGCAGGGTACACCCTGAAAAGCTCTCCAGACCACCGTAGGGCAACACACACACAACCATCCACACTCACATCCACACATTGGGGCAATTTGAAACAGACAATTAGCCTAATGTGCATGTTTTTGGAATGTGGGAGGTAACCGGAGTGCTAGCCACTACACCACCGTACCACCCTTATTTAATTATCTATTGATTTTAAAGATATGCTTAATATATAAATATGATTTTAAAAAATACATAGATATATAGCAATAGGAAGAAAGACTACAGTTAAATCAAGAGAAAAGACATAGCAGTCAAGAAGTTTAGTAACGTACAAATTTTGCACTTACTGTATGACAGGAAGTGATGACTGGTGTGGTTCTCTCACACACATGCAGTACAACACACCACATCCATTCACATACACAAAACCCTTTCTCCATTCCTCTAACAGTGCATTCTCACTTTCTTGTGCAGATATTCAATGAACGTGAACACCATGATGCACAGCTGCTCTTGTTGTCAGGAGCTCCGGACCAGCCAAAAAGAAGTGCAGCTGCGTTGTGACGACAATAGCCTGAAATATCACACCTACACCTACGTCGAAGAGTGCGGCTGTCATATCACCAAGTGCAAAGACTGAAATGTAGCTCATAAAGATGAAGCCAGTTGTTCACCTAACTGTGTAAATGAATAGAAACAAATTCACTGAAGATAAAATGATGCTATTTCCTCTGGCTGAATCAATCAAATTCTTCTGACTTTTTGCAGACTGTGTTTCTAAAGCACTTCACACTTTCATTCATTAGAGAATTTGAATACAGCATGAATCATTAAAAGATATAAGTAATTAACTCCTTTGTGTAATTTAAGAATCATGGTTTTATGACAGATATATTGCATGGTTCTGGGTTTTGGTATCTAGTTGAGTATATAGGATAGAAACACTTTACTGCATACTTTGTTTTACTCTGATGTTAATGCCTTTAATATTCTTTTATTTAATAACAATAATAAACACAAATCAAATTGCAAGCAAAAATATGGTGTTGGTTTGTCTGTTAATTATTCTAAAGGTACTTATACTTTCATGTGTTACAACTGACAAGCTTTTTCTAGACTTTATTTTATTTAATATTAAATTGATGTTAACATCAACATACAATACATAAAAAAAAATCAACACAAGATCATTCTGAACATCTACAGTATATTCATAACACCTATTTATTATTCACTCAAACGCTGTATCAATCAATAAGGATGGCTTCTGAATGCTCAAACTTGATTGTTCAGAACGTTCATTCATTTACTTTAACATCAGCTTGTAGTATTCACTCAAATTTAAAACCCAGGGATATGATGTGCCATCATTTAGCACATGAAATGTGTAGAGTCACATCTAGGGTCAGTTAGCCTCATGTGCATTTTTTTGGACTGTCGGAGGAAACCGGAGTACCCGGTGGAAACCCCACGCAAGCACAGGGAGAACATGCAAACTCCACACAAAAACGCCTGAGCCTGGGAATCGAGCCCGGGACCTTCTTGCTGTGAGGCAGAAATACTAATCACTACACCACCATGCTGCCATAATTCATTATCAATTAGCAAAATTACCAGCTGTGTGAAACAGACAAAACAGTTTTAATCAGTTTTAAGCCCGTACCTTTGACTGTCTTATCAGTAAAAATATGCTGTTAGGTGGATTGAACATGTTTAACTGTGAGCTCTTAAATATTAATGTATCAACCTACATAGTCATGTGTGGTTAAAATGGAACATTAATTCATCATGTGGGTTATTCTGGTCAGGGTCATGTTGGATCCGGAGACTATTCTGTCTATTCTGGCATGAGGCAGTTATACATCTGACACAGATTCCTCACAGCATACTCAGAACTCGCACTGCATTTCCCAGCATGCACCTCACCAATCTCAGTCCCATCACATGCTTTCCACACCTGGTTCCCATTCCACTAATCGCCCGCACTAAGTAAAGACTGACCCTGTGTCTGAAATTGCTCACTCATTCACTATATAGGGAATTAAATGTAGGGGACTATATAGTGAGCTCACTGGTGTTTCAGACACTACCCCATGTTGTGTTGTGAGCTGCTGGTTTGCTGCTCCCTTTTATTAAATTAAATTTTAAGGCATTTGATTTTTTTTTTTTTTTTTTTTTACTTTATTGTAACTTTAATATATACATTAAGGCATTTATAAAGAGATATTTTAGGTTTGTTTTATGTTTTACTTAGGTTTAATGCTTCTTTATTTTTTTTAATTAAACACAAAATTATTAACATTTATAGGACATTTAATGTTTCCCCTCTGCTCTCTCTCTCTCTGTCCTCCTGTCTGTCAGGCATCCTTTTCAACAGCCCAAACACAATATATACTACTTTTCACAATGTATTACAGGATGCATAGAGTGCACTATATAGTTCTCACTATGCATTCAGACACCACAACAAAATGGTGAATAGTGAGTGGTTTCAGGCACAGGGCAAAGTATTGTTCCTGTGTCTTGTTTCCAGTGCATACCTAGCCTTTATTTAGCATATCTAGTGATTGTGCTCATTATTTTAACTTTAGCCTGCCTCTTTATTTTGACTACTGCTTTGCCTCTGTTTGCTTGATCAACTGAAGTTTGCCTGCTTTCTGATTATGATTTTGGATTGCGTTTTGGACTGCCTGCCTGTGCTTTTATTAAAAGCCTTTGTAATCTGCATTTGCATTGACCTTTGTCTCTGTAGCAAAGTGGTATGACAGCGTCCTGGATGGGATTTTGTGAAATCTAGACCATAATTTGACATCAAGTGAGTCACGTCACCTCTATCTTATCCAGAGTGTATTGTCACACACACACACACCAGTAACAGAGAAATTATTAGCAATAGTTCTTTATTATTATTATTATTATTATTATTATTATTATTATTATTATATTATTATTATTGTGTCCAACCATTTTCTTTTGACCATTGCAGTCAATGGATGACACCAATTCACTTCTCGTTGGCCTTTTTACGGTGCTGTGGCTCCCTTTCCGGTGCTGTGACAATGATGCACTGCTATATAATCTTTCTATTCTAGTTGATTAACAGACTTCAAGTTTGCACTTTCCATTCTCTAACTCTGTCTTTGCATGGAGTTTTGTACATGTCACCAAATGTAAATCAGCTGGTACGGGTGACTGCCAAGGTGATTAACAGGTGATTTATGAATGTACTGAGAAAATCTGTGCTTATGAAACTTTCAATTTATTCATTCTTTTGCCAAACCACTTAAATCCTTCTTGAGTTTGTTGCAGTGACTGGAGCCTATCTTAGCCAATGCTGACCGAAGGCAGGTCACACCCTGAACAGCTCACCCAACCATTTCAGGGCCAACACACACACACACACACAAAACCATTTGCAGTCACACTCACACATTGTGGCAATTTGGAACAGCCACTTAGCCTAATGTACATGTCTTCTTTACAATGGCGCATGGGGAGAACATGCAAACTCCACACAGAAACACCTTTGCCAAGCCTGGGACTCAAACCCAGGATCTTATGCTGTGAAGCAGATGTGCTAACCACATCACCGCGCCACCCAAATATCTTTATCTCTATCTGAATATCTGTAAATCTCATTGGGACAAGGTCCCTTTTTAAAAACACTAGTTGAACAATAAAAAAATGAAGTTAAATAAAATATATCATTATTAAACCGGACGTAAGTGTTGTATAACTTTTAATGTACAGTACGGTATTTGTATTATTCGACTTATATGAAAGTGTTCACAATACGAGCAAAAGCTCTTGTTTTTTCCGATTTTTCCGACGCATGCGCATTTACTGAGAGGCAAAAACCCCCAACTTGCTGCGTCTGCCAGGCTGTCATATATACAAGATTTCATTGTCATTCCTTTCACTTGTATTCATTAGAGTTAATTAGAATTTATTTATTTATTTTTATATGATTGGAAATATTAAATCTAGTTCACATTTGTGTACTATGAGTCCTGAAGATCAGAAAAGTGAAGAAAACTACAGGTGGGGGTGTTACTCTTCCAGATCCATACAGTGTGGAAGGTTGGTTGGCTGGCCAGACACCGAATATGGGTGTGTTTAATTAATTCTTACTCCCGGTCCTTATGATGGAGAAGCGGGGGAAGCCATAGCCTAATGGTTAGAGAAGCGGCTTTGGGACTGAAAGGTTGCTGGTTCGATTCCCGAACCAGCAGGAAAAATGTGTGGTGGTGGGTGAGTGAGCTGCACCTTTCCTTCCTCCACATTCATGGCTGAAGTGCCCTTGAGCAAGGCACCTAACCCCCCGCTGCTTTCCATAGCACCCCCAATGTGTGTTGCAGCCAACTGCTCCTCGTGTGCTCACTTTGGATGGGTTAAATGCAGAGGCAATAATTTCCATTGCAGGATTAATACAGTATAGCAAAATAAAAAAATCAAAGCCAACTGCTTGATGACTGACGCCTTTCTTTTTTTCAGGATAGGTTTATTTTTTTGTTTTGTTTTGTTTTGCAGGTTGGGGGGGTCGTTATGCACTTAGGAGAAAGTGACCTGTAACCGAATGACCATGTTTGGAAGTAACTCGGGTTTACCTCTCACCTGATATGAAGTGGTCACTGCACACACATTCGTGACCACTAGGTTTCCAAGGTTCTGATGATGTCTTGCTTCAAAGCCTTCAGCCAGGCTGACCTCCTTTGTAAATCTACAGGTAAACAAAGGAATTTATGCGCACAGCCTTAAAACCCCCGTCACACTTATTCGGAATCAGCAGGAATCAAGCAGAACCAGCCGGAATGAAGAATTTTCCAAATTTGCGGCCACATTCGGGAGGGAATTTCAAATTGACCTAAATTCTTACAGCTTTTTAAGAATGCCGTTGGAATACTTGGAATGCGCTTCGAACCCATCTCGAATGATGCTTGCACATTCCGGGGGTATTAGCTCTCAAATACAGCTCGAATGTAGTTTGAACAAAGTAGGAATATTGAGAATGCTGTAAGAATGCAGTCAGAATTGAATGCACTTCGAATGCCGTACGAGTGTGGTTCGATTGCTGGACAAATACCGGCTGAAGTCTGGTCGGAAGGTGCCTCGAATGCTGTACGAATTCACCTCGAATGCAGTCAGAACGCTCCCGGAATGGCTGCCAATTATGGTTCGAACGTTCAAGAATTCAAACAGAATGCAGCTCGAGTACTTAAAATAAACTTCGAAAGTACTTAGAATATAACACGAACGTCCAGAGAGTTTCAAGAATGCTACCAGAATGGTGCCTGAACGGGTATAAAATGCTCCCGAATTTAGCATTTTCATTGGCATGACGTGTTGTTGAGTGACCAGGCAATTTCTCAATTCCAACTGACGTTCCAGCGGCAGCTGGCCGCGTTTTTATACAATTCTGTGGTGTTCGGAATGACGTTAGGACTCATTCGATCGGGACGCTCAGACTGCATTCGCGCCAGATTCGAGCCGCAATCGAAAAATTCCGACGGCACTTGAAGTGCATCCCAGCGGAATTCTTTTACTACGGAAATGGATTTCGGCAGCCGTCGAGATGCGTTCGAGTCGCATTCCGGCCCATTTGAGGCACATTCGGGACATTCTGGCAGGATTTGGAGTGTCTCGCCATTTCGGTTCTCCCTCGAGTGCGATCAGAAAGTTTCGAATGTTGCTGGAATGCCGTAAGAATATTTAGAATGCAGTCATGGTGCAGTTAGAATACACTTCGAACGGCATTCGATATTTCTCCACTTGGAATGCTTGAGCGTGAGCAAAACGTTCGGGCCGGCCACAAGAATAGGCCCGAATATTTGGAATGCACTCAGAATTTTTCGAATGCACTTCGACTATCAAGGAATTTTCATTCCGGCGGCACTCGAGCTCATGCCGCCTCTAGTGTGACTAGGGTATTAATCGATTGGTGCGGTACAACTGGTGGGCATGCTGTCGAGACCAATGACGTGTTTATGTTCCACGTCATCAGTCGAGACTACGCTTGTCTTTTTGCCCAACCCCGCCCGTGACGTCATCGCGATTACCCAACGACTTGTAGTGCTTTGTGCACAGGACTTCAATTTTGAAATGTCGCCAGGACCGCCGTGCGCCTGACTTAAACATCCACAGTGTCTCGGAGATGGAGGAAAAGTTGTGGAGTGCAGGGGCTGCCCCAGTAAACGCCGGTGTTCGCGGTGAATAAGGCTGTAAATAGTGAGGTTTAAGTTGAGTTTATTTCAGTACCTACAGTATAAACATTGAGCTAACGGCTGTATTAACGGTGGAGTCTCGGGTGAGTGTATTTCCTGTCAGCGCTTTCTCTCTCCTGCACGGTGCTAACCTGCTAACTTCACTCAGGGGGCTAGTTAGATAACAGGGGGCTCAGCAGGGTGGAACTGGTGTGTGTTTTAGTTATAATGTCACCTGGAGGAATACCAGCACGTGGGTTTTTACATTCTCAGACATTCCTTATGGTTTATTGTAGATAACTCCTGCTCCAGTTTGCTAGCTGAGTAATTAGCTTAGCTCTCTCTCACCCCCCCCCCCCCCCCTCATGTCATGTACATCTGTTTAATGATTGTTTGTTTTAGCTAAGTTAAGACTTAACCATCAGAAAGCCAATCTCTTTCAGAGATTATATTTGAGAGACAGAGAGAGGTTTAACTGTAAAGTTTGAAATACTCTACAGGATTACCAAATCTCTATCCATCCCAAAATCCCAGAACCAGACAAAACCCCTGAAACTAGCTTCAAAAAGGTGCAGGCACATTAAAAAACATGTTTTAGGTAAAAATAAATAGATAATAATATTAGTCCACCGCAGTGCACGTGGGTTTCTAATTTGGAATATCTGCAATAGTTCCCTTCATTGCTTGGTACAGACAGGATCATTTCCATAACCTCCCTCTTCCTCTCCCTTTTTTGCATATCTTATACTTTCCTTTTGTTTGCCGTAGACTGTGTTATGTGGTGTGGGTAACAAATAATGAGAGAACTAATACTTTAATTCAATGTTCATGAAAAAAAAAAATACACACATATATATATATATATAAATCCTGAGTCGATTTTCTGTAGAACAGTGCTCAATACATCAAAGTAGAGCGAAATATATGGTATGTGAGAAAAATGAAAGGACTACGATTTCATCCCGGCAAGCCTGTTTCGTGGTTGCCCGCTCATCAGGGGATTTATTAAGAGGGTAAGGAATGTTCGTATT
>JBCNYH010000007.1:6589223-6601723 GCA_039654325.1 Tandanus tandanus
CAACCACCCGGCGCGGGCCAGCACCCACCCCGATGCTCCGGCTGCACAGCCCGGAAACCAGGGCACCTCCGACCCTCCTCCCCACGAACTCCCACTCTCACACGTCCTCTTTACATACATACTTTTATACTAAGTGCAACATGCAGTGCACTACACGTTCAGGAATCATGTACTTGGAATGGTAGAAATGTTGAGCGTGCAATACTGCACTCTTCTCACCTTCAGTGGTTGCCATTTTGCTACTTAACATAAAGGGAGCGACCAACAACCTATTGTCAGACAGTTGGAGGAGGGCATGTCGTCACTGGTGATGTAATATCCATGTTGCATGAATCTAGGCAGATTGTGAGGAGAACTGAAACACGTGAATTTTTCAGAAGAAATGTTGCAGTGGTCATTTCTGAAAAGTGCCCATCTGGCGGTCTTACCCAGTTGAAATTCACACCCTGTGCTAGGAAGTGTACTAACAAGAGTACACGAATTGAGATACCATGTTAGTTCCTGACCTGAACTTGTATGAGCAAATGTTTTTAAAAGTGACGGCATCAGAATCTTGTATGATGTTGCATATATCGATCTGTGTCTCTTGTAAGGTGGTTAAAATGCAGTCCAACCTGGAAAGATTTCAGTCTACCAAGCTCCACCCATTCCAAGCGAAGATTCAACGGGAATACTTGAGTTCCAATGTAAGCATCAATGTATTTTATCTCTCTCTCTTTTTTTATTTTCTTTTTTTATCTGAATGCAGAGGGTGAAGAATGCCTTTTTTAAACCATTAATAAAAACAGCCCAGAGATGTGTTAAGTTTCTGTTCAACTAGGTAATTGTTTGCAAGAGAGTTTATAAACATCTTCCAGCCAAATTCTACTCCTATTTAACCATGCAATGTTGGATTATGCAATTATAGGATTCACATAATTGCATATTAACAATTATTCACTAAAGGTGAGGTGGATCACTGAATAGACCCTATTATCGATTCAGCAACATCCACTGAGCCTGATGCGAGTAATTGTCTCAGTATCCACTACACGGGAACATAAACAAACATAAAACATAAGAGTGCTTTTAGCTTATGTTTACTTTTTTATTTTATTTTATTTATTACAGTGACAGTTGCAAATTACTGTATTTGTTACAGCTGCGACAGTGTCAGGTTTTAACTGATTTTAAAAGCAAACCTTTGCCGTTGAAACCAGTATTGCCTGATATAACTGGGTTCATATGTTTTAGAGAACTGCATATATTGGATATTGGATATATATATATATATATATATATATGTATATGTATATGTATGTGTGTAGGATTTCATTTGAAGAAATGATTGGACTACAGCACAGGTGTCAAAGTTAAGGTCCGCGGGCCAAATCCGGCCCGCCAAATCATTTTATGTGGCCCATGAGAGCTTTTAAAGAATATGAGTATCATACATTCTTTGCCGCAACCATTACCACGAAACATAATTCATCATCCTTCCACTAGGTGGCAGCAGCCTATTTCAAATATACAGCTAGTCATTCATGACTTAAGATTGCAAGCTAGCTAATCACTGTCAAGTGTTGTCAGAAAAAGAAAGGAAAAAAAAGAAAAGATTTCATTTCATTCCCTTTTTGAAATGGATTTTCAGTGATTATTCGGCCATTGGTGACCTGAAAATTTTGTGATGTGGCAGTCAATGAAAATGAGTTTAATACCCCTGGACTAGAGTCTGCATTCCACTATCCTTATTTTAAAATGAATCTTTAACGATTTTTTCCCCTTTTCTCAGCTCCATTAAAGAATATTACTTTTGCTAGATAGAATTTAACTGGTTCAAATCTACACTGTCATCCAGGAGTAATGCATTAAAGATAAAGTTATCGATTGTAATCCAGGCTTTTTTTTTAGTATTTCCTCTGGGTCCACTGGATGTCTGTTCTATGTGTATGCACTAAAAAAAAGAAGGGAAAAAAAAACACAGCCTTGATTCTATAGGAGGGAAACAAAGAAAGTGAGCGTTTCCATGAATTTAAGGGGCAGAGCTTCTGAAGGAGCACTTAGGGGTGTGTGTATGTGGTTGACTGTTAAATTCAAATATCAGCTATCTTTCTCCAGATTCACTCCAGCAATAAAACGGCACGTAGAAGAAACCGTCTTGTGGTCCTTCATGGGTCCCATGTTCTATAATCTTGTAAAAGATGTGGACCACTGGCATCCAGCCAATCAGTTATTCTCACCTGTCAGTCATGTTGCATGTTTTTCATTCTTGTGTTTTGTGCTCCGATTGCTGTTTATTTGAACTGAATTTCCGTCGGAATTGAATTGTTAATACAAGAACTGAAAATGACATTCGAAAATGAGGCACGCTCGCCACTTTTAAGCTTTGTAAGAATCGCTAGATCAACAATATACGTATCTTGGGTGTTGGGATGAATGTGCTTTTATCATCGATGACTTTTTCTTTTTCTTTTTTCTAGCTGACCAGCCATCTAGAAGAGATGATCCAGACTGCCTATAACAAGTTTCATGCTTGGCAGACCCGCCGTATGATGAGGAAGACCTGAGGGAAGAGAAACCGAGCCATTTGATTTACAACAGGAGGACAATATAGGAGAAAATGGAATGAGGGAGAGAGGACAAACTCTCCTTTTTGACCCACTAGGTTTTTCCACCTAGAAGATGCAAGTGTTAGTGGCTTGAAGTCCACTGTGCCTAGATGTACAGGATTTGCGTTTTCTCCAAATCGGTCCGTGTGGAGATGGACAACTCCATTGATTACTGTACATTTTCTTTCTTCCCTTTGACCTTATTTTCTTTTACCCTGTTCTAGTTTTTCTCTTTTCTTTTTATTCCTCCCTCCTTTACCTTTAGTGAGAGAGAGAGATGTCTGGCTTTCTGGCTGGAATCCAACCTGCAAATCAAACAGTGTTGAAATTATGACCAAACCGTGGGCTTAATACCAGAGGAAGTAATACCAGAGGAAGTATTCTCAGGAACTAAAAATGTTCAATGCAAATGACTTGGTGAGACGCGGGAGGGGAATTTTAAGTGGCACACAGCACAGCACTCTAAACCAAGGGGGATGTTGTATGACTTCATCCGTGTCAGTGCAATGCAGTATGAATCTGTAGACTCTTGGTGTTCACTGGAAACCCAGAAGCCCAAGGCAGAATGGGGATGATGGTGAATAAAGCAATACTGTATCAATACTTTCACTTATGTATTACTGGTGTGCAACTTATAAGTTGGCATTATATTCTATGTATTTTAACTGCACTGAAAACAAGTTTGTGGACGCTGGGGAAAATAAAAAGTTGTTGGATTAGTGATGTTTGTACGATTATTTAATCATTCCAATGCTGTGCTACAGAAAATTCACACACTCATTGTTAGGCCATTCTTTTTTAATTCCTTTTTTCGCTGATCCGCCGATGTTAATATTCTCCATATCTAAATAAAATAAAATAAAATTGGGGGAAAACTTTTTTTTTTTCTTCTTTATTTGTTAATTTTTTACTCCCAACGGTGTTAACTTGCTGAGTGCATGATGAATTTTAAAACTGGAACAATTTTTTTCTTTCGTCGCCCTCTCACAGCAGTTACTGTAACTCCATCATGTACATCTGCACATGCGTGCTTGCCCGTCGGAAGTGTTGCTGCACCCAGCCACTGTCTCAAATCCAGTGACCTACACAGTGCGTTCACGTACAAACGTCTGGTGCACAAGACTATCAGAGGTGATACAATCAAAATGTGTGACAGAACTGGTCGAAACATATGATTTGTTTTCATTTTTGAAAGTAGAGACTTCAGGTTTCATTCTACATGCAGACATTCTCCATCCTGAGCTGATGGCAGCAGCATCAAAAGCCACCTGGGGGTCCAGTCACTTAATACCACCCTCAGAGGCCTTAGTTTGTTACCTCCGTTCAGGAGGTTTTTTTGTCAGCATTGGTTTTATTCTTTGGTGGTTTTTTTGTTGTCCCACCCCCCTGTAATTTTACACTAATTGGGTTTTTTGTTTTTGTTGTTTTGTTTTTGGAGCGGTGGAGTATGGCCTGTATAACACTTCACAAGATATAGGAAATGATCAGGATCAAATTCATTAATTTGCTGCACCACTTAATAATACTGGAGTGGCAGGGCTTTGACTCTGTGCTAAGGCAGGGTGCACCCAGAACAGCTCGCCAGACCATCACACGTCCAACACGCACACAACCACTCACACCTAGGGGGGTTTGGAACATCGAATTAGCCTAATGTGCATCATGTCTTTGGACTGGCACTTTCATACCCGATTAAACTGAAGATGCCACAGACAAAAGTATTGTACATCACGAAGTATATGATACGACGTTCACTTTTTCCTTCAAGCAAAAAAAATAAATAAAAAATCTCTAGTTTTTTCATACCCTTGTAGATAATGTTCCGCTAGCACGGCTGGTGGACACTATACCTCCTTTACACTCACTCGTTCTACTCATTTGCCCAACCATGTGATCCTATTAGGGTCATGGGGGGCTGAAGCCTGTCTCAGCCGACACTGGATAAACACGGTGTACACCCTAAACAGTTAGCTAGACCATCGCAGGGCCAGCACGCAATCTCCACACAAACGCCTTAGCCCAGGACTCGGAAACAGGACCTACTTGCTGTGAGGCGGCCGTGCTAACCCTTCCACAAGCCAACACTTGCTCCACTTTGCGTGATTCACATTTTCTCCATACTTCATGCTATGCTATGGACAACACTGCAACTAGAATCTAAAATGGGTAAAGGCTAACTTTTTGCTGCCTGCTTGGCAGTATCCGTGCTGTGTACTTACACATTTAGACCTTGTTACTGAATCAAATCTGGTGTTAAACCTGCAGCGTGCTTGTCTGTTGCATTATTCACTCACTCACCAAACTGCTTAATCCTACAAGGGTCGCGGGGAGGGGAGCCTATTTCAGCTGACACTCGGCAAAGGCAGGGTACACCCTGAACAGCACAGCAAGATCATCTCTGAGGCGAACAGCTGATTGAGGATGTGAGAGAGTGCAACTCAGAGTTTCGGGCTGTTTAACAGCGTGCTTCATTTCTTACCTTAAAACTACGTGACGAATGGAATTAAATGCCGTGACACACTGTACAGTTACAGAGAGTACAATGTGTAGTCTATATATATATATATGGGCAATTCCATGGAAAATGGGACATAACCAGGCAAACATTTTCAGTTATAGATTCTGAAAAGTTTATGCATAACAAACACACAAGAATTTCTCTACCTAAGACTAGATGAGCTGCTCTAGCCACCCTCATGTACCATGGTGGATGAATTCTGAGACAATAGGGTGTGAGGTTTTTGATTCGCTGTAGATGCCTATCCACAGTCCTTGGACTGCAATGGTGATGTTTTGATTTTCTGGTTTAACACATGTTCTTATTACATGTACCTCTAGAAAGGTTGGGCATGTAGGGAGGGTTAGTGGAAACAGTTTTCTCAGATTTGTTTTAAACCCAGAAATACATGAAAGGGTGGAACTTGAAGTAAAATCATCAATAATTGGATTACTTCATCCCCCCCCCCCCCACCCCCCATTTTTTGCCCTGCGATGGTCTGGAGAGCTGTTCAGGGTGTACCCCACCTTTACCCAGTGCCAGTGCCAGCCGAGATGGATACCAGTCTCCCTGTGACCTTAATAGGATTAAGTGGTTCAGCAAATGATGATAATGATGATATGTCTAGATTAGAGGAGATACATATCACTGTGATTATACAGACTGATGTAAAATGATTTAAGTAATGTGAAATGGAGAGGTTTACTGGTTGAAACAGTGCAGTGTGTCATGATTTCTGAAGTCTTTATTCAATCCCATGAGGTGTCATGTGGCCCTGAGCGCAGTCCTCGTTCACGACGCGAGTGGATTGTATCAATATATCGATAAACCTTGAAGCTTTTAATGCAGGTGAGTCTTCCTAGTGCTCCTTTTACTTCTCACTGTACGGCCTTAAGATGTTGTTTCGTCCACACGCTGGTTATCTGATCCTGATGAGACATCGTCTCTTCATGGACATTACAATGTAAAGGTATGCTGCAGTTATACGATTTGATTAGCTTTGAGAGGATCATGATTAACGTTATTGTCCTTCAGGCCTGAGTGAGCAAAGGAAATAGCAGGGCTGATGTTTTTTTTTTTTTTTTACAGATATTAAAGCTGGAGTTGGTAATTTGTAAAGCTAGTAAAATTTGAAAATAGCATCTCTTCAGTTTTTTTTGCCTTAAACCTCCCCTGATCCTAGAGATCGAGGCCTCACAGCAAGAAGGTCCTGGGTTTGAGTCCCGGGCTAAGGCACTTCTGGGTGGAGTTCAGAAACATTTCTCCCTGTTGTTCTCCCTGTGCTTGTGTGGGTTTCTTCCGCGTACTCCGGTTTCCTCCCACAGTCCAAAGACATGCGCATTAGGCTGATTGGCCGTTCCAAATTGCCCCTAGGTGTGGCACTTAAGCTGTTTAGCAAATGAGTGAATGAGTGATAATGATGTAGACCCTCAATATTTAATTAATTACACAAGCCAATGTGCTCTTAGTGCAGGTCCCATGCCCGGGAAAAGCCCGCGTCATAAAAGGCATCCGGCATAAAACCTGTACCAAGTCAAGCATGTGGATTTAAAATAGAATGTTCATACCAGATCGGTCGAGGCCTGGGTTAGCAATAACGATCACCGGTACTCTTGGCCAGTGGAAATTAGGCTACTGTTGGGCCAAGAAGTAGAGGAAAAAGACACATCTAGAGACAGAGAGTGGATAAAGGTTATGGCTCGGGCTTGTACAAAGGATTGATGAAGGGAATGAAGTGGTGAGGGAGGACATGTAGGTGACTGGCGTGACAGAGAGAGACGCAAAGGAGAGAGTGAGATGGAGAAGGATGATCTGCCGTTGCGACCCCCCAACAGGAGAAGCCGTAAGAAGAAAATGAAGCATCGAACGTCCGCCTCACATCAAGAAGGTCATGGGTTTGAGTCCCAGGCTCAGCCGTTTCTGAGTGGGGTTTGCATGTTCTCCCCGTGCTAGCATGGGTTTCCTCCCTCAGTCCAAAAACATGCACATTAGGCTAATCGGCTGTTCCAAATTGCCCCTAGGTATGAATGTGAATGGTTGTGTATGTACGTTGGCCCTGTGATGGTCTGGCGAGCTGTTCGGGGTGTACCCTGCCTTTGCTCAGTATCGGCCCTAGCCTCCCTGCGACCCTGGGAAGATTAAGCGGTTCGGCAATGAGTGATAAGTGATGATAGACAATCAGGGTGACTGTGCAGGCTTTCATGTATTCCTGCATTAAGAGTTCTCAAATAGCACAAGGGAGAGCCTGATCAATACTTTTTAAAATTTCATCAGCGCAGAGCTGCAGTGTGATCACCTATCCTGCTTATCAACATTGAGATAGTAGGCCTGGTACAATGCATGATTTTTATTTCATATAAAATTAGTCAAATGAAGACACAATGTCATAAGAGTTAAGTAATGGATGCTTTCGGAATGGTGTGAGAGAAGAGAAATGTTATTTGGACTTATCTTATTTGTGACGTCACACCAGGGTTTATTCTCTGGAGCATCTCATGTAGCAATCAATACAAACCAAGCCAAGGTGCATAATGGACCGTGTCACTCCATCAATCTGTTTCCGCCTAAAGGAGCTTTAAAAAAAGAGTATTTAAAATGCAATTTGATGGGAAAAGGTTTCTTTATTAGCCTTATTGTTCAAACAGGAGGTCTGTACATATATTTATTTAAAGTAGCGCGACATAACAGTGTTTTTTCTTTCTCTTTCTCAGTAAATCCTGCTGCGGATTCAGGCGCTATCACTTTCGGAAGTAGTCCCGTCTAAACTAGCGCGTCTTTCCCCCACCCTTCTGTATCATGATTGGGTAACAACTGCTGAGTGACGTCTAACTAGCCAATCATATGCCAGGTGGTGGGATATTCGGAATACGGGTGGGACGAAAAACAAACTAACAGAAGGGGAAATTTTTGTGAAATAGGTGATTGTTTGTTGAGTGAGCACACACACAATACCGTCGGAATTACTCACTGATGTCTCGGATATGAGTTAGGATTGTCTTTATCTTGTGTTAAAAGGTAAGAAGGGGATTTTCTGTGTACTTTAGTAGTAAGTTTGTCATGAATGAAAGTACTTAGTAATGTTGTTAAACTGACAGTTGAGTGAGGAGTGAGAGGAGTGAGAGAGTAATGGACACCTTTCCAGGAGTTATTCAGGTATTTAGTTTGTTTAACAGCTACATTGGGTGGGTTTTAAAGATAAAGCTTGTGATATATAGTGTAGTAAAGTGGAAAGAGTGTGTGTTCTGCATGTAGCTTTAGCTAAATTAGCTGCTTGCTGCTTTCACTCTGGTCTCGTGATGCGCAGTCATGCTACTGGACATGACTCCACTTACAGGGGTATTAAACCCAGACTTACCCCCAGCCCCTGTCCTTCACACCCCACACCAGTCCGTGTGTTCTCTCATCCTGCTGTAAAAGTTCCCTCAGTGTTTGGTGTGACTTGGTTTGTGAGTTTTTAACGGGTTTTTAACGGGCTCAGTGTCGGAATGCGTAACTTTCCCCCCTAGAGAAAAAGCTTAGCTCTGCGTGTTTGTGTTTATTATTTATTTACAATCCCGACACTCCGTCTGAGGCTAGTCTGGTCTGTGTTTGTTTGTTGACCGTGTGTCTGTCTGTGCTTAAATCAGGTTTAAGTTTCTGAATAGTGCACTAGGTAGTGCATAGGCTAGAGGGCGTGGCTTCAGACTGCGCCACAGCCTGGTCATGCCAAGGTTGCACTCAGTCATTTGGGAAAATCTCATAATCCTACTTTCAGGGTTGTGGGGAGGCTGGAGCCTATCTCAGCCCACCCTGGGCGAAGGCAGGTACACCCTGAACAGCTCTCCGGACCATTGCAGGGCCAACACATGCAACCAGCCGCACTCACACCTACGGCCAATTTTGGAACGTGGAAAAAGGGAGAACATGCAAATGCCAAACAGCCAAGCCTAGGATTCCAACATAGAAACTTGAGGTGGACGCGCTGAACGCCATGCCACCGTGCTGCACTCTGTATTGCTCACTCATTTGCTTAATCTCTATTAGGGTCGTGGGGAGGCTGGAGCCTATCTCGGCCGACGCTGGGCGAAGGCAGGGTGCACCGTGAACAGTTCGCTAGGCTATTGTACTGCCAACGCAACCATCCACACTCACACCTAGGGGCAATTTGGATCGGCCAGTTTGCTTAACGTGCATGTGCTTGGATTGTGGGAAGAAACCGGATTACCAAGAGGAAACCCGCACAAGCACAGGGAGGACATACAAACTCCATGCAGAAAAACCCTTACCTGGGACTCCAACTCAGAACCTTCTTGTTGTGAGGTGGACGCGGTAACCACTGCACCACCATGCCGCATACTGCATTTCATTCATATATATATATATATATATATATATATACTGTATAGCAACCACATTAATTATATGAATAAAATAACGCATGGCAGACTGCATGGTTAGCCTATACATCAATTATTTACCAAAGACGAGTCAGATATTGCTGAGTAGTCCCCAAGACAGATATTCAATGAAATGAAAATTGTGGTTTCTTTTTGCATATTTAATTGATTCAAGGATTCTTTTGAGTGTGCGGATCCATTATATTCTCGTTTCTGATTGGTGGAAAGCCGTCAAACAATTACTGATATTCTATCTCTAGATTATCTCAGCTGATTGGCATGATTGGCACACGCCAATGTTCCTCATGGATATCATAATAAATAGGCTACATCCCATGGCAGATTGCTGAAGCTGTAAATGTCATTTTATTTTCTAAATATTTATGCTGTTGTAAGCATAGAGATAGATATAGAGGACTACAACAGCATGAATATTGAGAAAATTAAACAAAGTTTGCAGCTCAGTGCTGTGGACATGGCATAGACGTTAGCTGCTGGGCGTAGTAGCCAAACTGTCTTGTGATATCTATGTTTCTCCTTTGCTCGTTGTCCCAGACAAAATGGATTACCACTTTCAGGACTTTCTGATCATCACAAAAAGTTGCGTTTGGTGAAAAAAGGTTTAATTCTAGAAAATAAAAAAAGTAAAATACATTAACTCTATATTTTGTTACTTTTTTGTCCAGGATGAATCGGAAACGGCGTTAGCTGTATAGCATGCTAACTTCATAAAGCTTACTGATGCAGATTAGCTACCTAGCAACATAGCAACAGGACCTTGTTGGATTTGTGAAGAAAAGGACACAATACTTAAATACTTCAACTCCCTTTATTCAGTAACAGTAAGTACGAACAGCTAATGTAACCATTGCGTCAGCTCTCCTTCCTCTTTGCCCTCTCTGCAAAGTAGCGTTCCCCTTTCCAATACCTATCTAATCTATCTAATCTAATTATCACATAATCACTAAATAAATACTTTCTACTTATATATTTTGTATGAATATTTTGAAGGAATTGTAGAATTTGGACTTTAGCCTCAATGAATAACATCGCTTCGATTTAATAATTCTCCATATCATACTTCACCTCATTCAGTAAATGCTACTGATCCCAAATTTGTATCTCCTGTCTTTTTACTTTAAGTGTCTGTTTAACAAGTTCATGTTCTGACAAGCTTCTGATTTTGGTGTCACCCCGGATAAATCACCAGTCTATTGCTATACGTACTAAAGACTTTGCCAAAGCACTGTGACTGCTGCAAACTCTTACACCTAAGATATATGCTATAAATGCTAAATATGTAAACGTCTCCTGACAAAAAAAAACCTCACCATATCAATGTTTATATGTTTTAAAATGTTTTCTGAAATGTAGTTATTATTAGTTTTAGATTACGTTGAGTGTCCATTGTACAAATTCCTGAGCTGTTGGAGTAAAAGGAATAAAGGTTTATGATGAGTGCATCAGTGTTAATTTATTGTGCGTGTTGCAGGAACTACTAGTCATGCTGTTCTACACAAATAATGCTTATGGGTCAGGTAGTTATGTCACATAGTTGTTATAAGCTGAGAGAGAAAGTGAAAGAGAGACAGAGACTATTCCAGTAAGGCAGTGCATTGTGGGGAAAAAATCTCGGGGGGAGGAAACATCCGACCGTATATCGTGACAAGCCCTGAAACTCTAACACTGGTGTGTAATTCACTTAACTGTGTGAAGTTTGTGGAGGTTTTCCTTTGTCAGAATAAAGATACTTTAATGGCTGCCTAAAGCTGATTGCGTTGAAAATGTGAAAGGACTCCATCTCTGTTTAAAAGTGTCGAAAGTACGGTCAGGTTTATTCACTTTTCAGTTTATCATCATTTCACTAAGAGCTTAAAGTGATTCAGTTTTAAAGGAGCTGTATGTATGTATGTATGTATGTGTATATGTATATATATATATGTGTGTGTGTGTGTGTGTGTGTGTGTGTGTATATACACACACACATATATACACCCACACAGGCATATATGTAAATGCGGGCATATATACATGTATATGTGTATGTAAATATGCAAAGAATGACCAAAATACTGGTCTGTATTGGTCCAATAACCTTGCAACTTGTAAATATAAAGGAATTTAAAGTTTTTGAACCTTACAGGGTGGATGGGAATGGATTGCTTCCTGAACTTTTTGAAAACTTGTTGAGCTGAACAATTTTCTCAGATTGATATACTGCTGCAGAGTCCTAGTGAAATGGTTGTATGAACCAAATTCATTTATGTTTGCCCTCAAAATTTTTTTTTGCAATGTCTGTGTTTTGATCGAAAACACCGTTAATGTTATTTAGGCTGCTTTCTTCAAACAGTCATGTTATGCAGTGCTCCTTTTCTTTATTCCCCAGAGCTCTTCAGGATGATTCCTGTGGTGCCCGAGTTGTTCACTCATGTCTTGGCTGAATTTGACAGTTTTGACCCTTTAATATCAGCCCTGCGCCTCGATTCGGGGAGACTTAAGGTAACACCGACATCTCGCTCATTTTCTTTTCTTCTCTTTGATGAAAATCTTCCTTCCACTAAGTTAAGTGGTTCACTGCTTTTTGTAAATCTTGGCCGAAATGTACGTTACAACTTCCAATAATGCTTCAATATAGGGTTTTCTTTTGGGATTTTGGTTGTTAGTATGTGTGTGTGTGTGTGTGTGTGTGTGTGTGTGTAGTGCACATGCCTCGCAGTGTCCCGGAAATGGCTTGCCCTTGGAACCTCTGCAGGAGGCCTGCACCTCATCCAGAGAGATGGATGGAAACAGAGACTCATTCTCACCCACAAGGTTTCTAGTTTCAAGTTTATTTGCCATATACAGGTAACAATGAAACTTCACTACCGGCAATGAAATTCTTGGACTCAGAGCCCCCTGAAATCGCACTTAAGAAACAAATATTGCACATAAAATTAACATAGAATATAAAGTATATATATTAAATGTGTGTGTGTGTGTGTGTGTGTGTGTGTGTACGTACACAGTAGGATAAAAACAGAATACTAATGGAAAAATACT
>JBCNYH010000007.1:6605646-6617419 GCA_039654325.1 Tandanus tandanus
TATATATTATTTATAAACAAGTAAAAAATATATCTAATTATTTATAATTTTTTGTTGAAAATGTATTGAACAATGCTATTGTAGGCAATGAGAACCAAAAACAAAAAACATTCCAACAAGTATATTGAGGTAAAGGTATGGCTAATAAACATATATATACACTTCACCCTCGATTTTCCGTACCCCTATTTCCAGGATTTCGGATTTCCCGTACAAAATCCGGCACCGGACATTATTTGGTATTGCCGGGAAAAATGCTCGGAAAAGTCCGGGAATCGATGATGGAAGTCCGGGTCGGTCATGATTTTCCAACTTCCCTCCTGTCCGGACCGTTCCCGTCCTAGTGGATGGATGAAAATGCAGAGGGGCATGAAATAATGTTCGATGAACAGATAGTGGCATCAGTGACGGGAGAGCTAAGTGAAAGTGAGGACAGTGAACACGAGCTGGAACCCACATTTAAAATGAATGTAATAAAAGAATGTGCTGATTCGCTCCTTAAGTTTGTGGAAACACAATATTGTGTATTGAGTGTCGGATAAGTGTTGTAAAAGTTCGGGACTGCTGCTGAATAATGGCGATTGACGGACAGATTTATGGTAAATGTCCGGGAAAGGGTAGGGACCTGGACATTAGCGATTGCCGGACTTTTGAGGTTCCCGGACAGCCTATCCCCCTATTAATCCGGGAAATCGAGGGTGAAATGTATATATATACACACGCACACATTTTTTTTATTTTTCTAATATATGAATTTTTTTTAACCTGGTGGGTTGCTAGCCCAACTCACAACCCTCCTCTTTTTTCATCTAGGTTTGGGACTGACATTGGCGGCAATAAAATAAGCTTTTGACCCTTCAGTACATGAAATGATCATTTGCTACTCTATTTTGATTTACTCTTATCGTGTTTTGTATTAAATGTTGTTTGAAGATCTGAAACAATTTATTGTGACATTTAAGAAATAAAATAAATTGGGGGAGAGGCAATACTTATTCATTACATTGTTGATCAGAGTGATTAAATATCTTTTGACTGGATGTTTGAAGTGATAGGAGGATGTGATGCATTAAAACTATGCATTTGACATTTTTAGAAATGAGCCACATTATAATCCAGCTCAGAGGAGTCCTCAGTCTCTCGCATTTCCTCGACTACTTCACTTCAGGTAATGTGTGTAAGGTTTTATGTGTGTGTGTGTGTGTGTGTGTGTGTGTGTGTGTGTGTGTGTGTGTGTGTGTGTGTGAGATTTAAGAAAGTTTATTGACCATTATACAGGCAGTACATCTTTACAGTTCTAACACTACAGCTTATTGATTATATCAGATAATAATTTGTAATTGTTGGTTTTATTGTTTTATTTATATTATAACTGTGGGTTTCAGTGATCACAACCTCCTGACATGGACAGACTCTGCTATTTATATCTTTACACCACACACTGGGCAGGTTTTGCTGTGGACAAAACTGAACGGTAAGAAAGATGACAGTAAAGTGTGATTCAAAATAAAATAGAAACTTCAGTTTAGATTCTTCGTGAAACTCTCTAGTCTCAAATGCAGCTAGATTTGTATTAAAGGTAGGAAATAAGGCCTAAAGATCATATAATGATTGACTGGGGCAGACTAACGATCCATGATCTGAATAACAGATTTCCATACATGTTTAATTGAACTCATATGATCACATGATTAGCTGTGCAGATGGTTGCTTGGATACAGAGCCTGTCACTTTGCAGGGACCCATTCACTTCCCAGGTATATTAAATAAACATGAAGTACAATGTTATCTCTTGTAAATGGAATCGGCCATGATGTCTTTCTGAAACCATTTGCTTACTCCTGTATGAGACCCCTGCACTGGGTGCAAGAATATTAGTAAACACTGCCATCTTGAGGCGAGCAAGAGTGCAGAACACTTGATCTCTGAGTTTTTCACTTTTTACAAATCTGTGTTGCACTGCCAAATTATCACGCATGGGCAAAAACATTCCTCCGGTCATGCCATCTTGTCATTGTTAAGGTAAACAGACGCAGATCCATTACAAGATGCAAAACTGATGAATAAGAGATACTAAGCCCATGAGCTGGGTGGTTTTGTTGGGAAACCTTTGTATAACCTTTGTAACCTAATGTATAGCTAAAATCAACTGATTATGGAAGATAAAACACGTGGACTATTCACTCGTGAGTGTGCACCTTTAACTCAAAAGTCACAGCTCTCAAATCTACGTATCCTGTTTTATCTTTTAACACTGTTTATTATTATTATTATTATTGTTGTTATTTCTGATTTATAAAGTTATCAATATCAACACTGACCACAGTGTATAAATCCCCTATTTATTTAGAATTTAAAATAGGTAAAATCTCATTTCATTGTAGAGCTACGTGCAGTTCTAACAACAAACCCACACAGAACCATGCATGTGCACCTGATACAAGCCCACAGAATATTAAAGGAAAAGAAAACACATGGTTTAGCACAACCTGGAGGAGAGATCACTATTTCAGCTTCCCAGATCAGAAAAGTATATTTTTCAAAACTATATTTACATTGAGTTGTTCCACCTTCAACATCAAGATAACTGCGGGTCTGACAGATTTCACAGCAACCGCCACAAAGCAACTTCGCTTCTGATATAAATCAGAAGAAATGTTATATGGGCCTGGCTGTGTTGTCGATTGGGCACAAATGCTTGTGAGCACAGGACTGCAAAGAGAGCTTTTAGCCATGGAACAGGGTATTATTTAATAAATCATTTAAGGAAGTGTGGGTGTGCCTCCTTCTGCATCCACACGCCCTTAGTTCATATGGAATAATTACATTTGTCTGTCTCTGGTAGTTATTTTTTCAATTGAACAGGAGGATTCCTCTGAAAAGCAGCTCACATGTCAAAATAAGATCATGAACGATCATCAGATCACCTAACACTGCATTAATTCATTTGCCGAACCACTTAATCCTATTAGGGTCGTGGGGAGGTTAGAGCCTATCTCAGTCGACTCTGGTTGAAGGCGGGGTACACTCTGAACAGCTTGACCGGTTCATCACATGGCCAACCACCACACGCAACTGTTCATAATTACATTCACACCAAGGAACAGCCAATTAGCCTAAGGTGCATATCTTTGGACTGTGGAAGGAAACCGAAGTACCCAGAGGAGACCCACGCAAGCACGTGGAGAACATGCAAACTGCACACACAAATGCCTTTGCCAAGCCTGGGACTCAAACCCAGTACCTTCTTGCTGTGAGCTGAACGTGCTAACCACTACGACACCGTGCCAAGCATAATAGATCATATTTTTTGTAATAAACTCGAACCCCAAGATGCTTTTCATCCCTCTTTATACCTTGTTTATATCTCTTTTGTACTTTTATAGAAATTATTTAACTTGACTGTTAATGAAAAATCAACTGTGTCCACCTTCCCCAGATATTGTAGACATGGCAGTGTTTCGCCATGAGCTCTTTTGTCTCCATGGTGATGGGCGTCTCTCTCACCTGCTGTTGATGCCTGCTGAACGCTGTGTGGAGAGACTGATGAAGCGAGAGAGCTGGCTACTGGCTGCTACTGTCTGCTGCATGTTCCAGCACGCTATAATAGCATGCAGGGTACATACACACGCTTTTGTTTTCACTTTTACTCGCTCACACACTACTAACACTCTAACCAGGAGAAGTTGGCACTGTTTGTTTCTCTGAGATACTAGAAAAGCTTTTGAAACCTCCTTCTCTCTCTCTGTTTTTTTTTTTTATTTGCATCTTTCTTATACAGGCAAGAAAGACTATCCCTGTCGAGCGCCTGGAACACCTCAAGGCCCAGCTAAACTCCACCATCCAGCAGGAGCTGATTGGCCTGCTGGAGGCAGTGATCAGTAAGGTGGATCCATTGGACTCAGCCTGTAGTAGTCGGAGAAGCAGCATCTCTTCTCACGTGAGTGTAGAAATGTACAAACAAACAATGCTAACCTCTCCCTGATATTATCGCACAGTTTCATTTGAGAAGTCTGTTTACTTTTTACCCCTCAGTCTGTCTATCCACAGCTGCAGTCCGCGTAGTAACGCAAAAAAACACCATCACCAATCATCACCATGTTTGGTGTGAAGGTTGGGACTGGGTAACTACACAAGCCTATTGATTTTTTTATTTTTTTTGTGATCCGATATCCAATATGGCCGCCACGGCTGCCACCTTGAATTTGCATTCCAAGCACTAACTCAAAAACGCCATCACCGATCATGACCGTTTTTGGTGTGAATGTTGGGACTGAGTAACTACACAAACCTATTAATCAACATTCGTCCCGGTCCGTTATGCAATATGGTGCTGCCGCTGCCATCTTGAATTTGCTTTCCAAGCACTAACTCTAAAACACCATCACCGATCATCACCATGTTTGTTGTGGATGTTGGGACTGGGAAACTACACAAACCTATTGATTTTCGTCATGCTTTCATATCCAGTATGGCTGCCACAGCTGCCACCTTCAGTATGCATTCCGTGCACTAATTCAAAAACGGCATCACCGATCATCACCATGTTTGGTGTGGATGTTGGGACTGGGAAACTACACAAACCTATTGATTTTCGTCATGCTTTCATATCCAGTATGGCTGCCACCCTGAATATGCATTCTGTGCACTAACTCAAAAACGCCATCACCAATCATCACCATTTTTGGTGTGAATGTTGGGACCAGGTAACTACACAAAGGTATTGATTTACGTTGTGCTCCGATATCCAAAATGGATGCCACAGCAGCCACCTTGAATTTGCATTCTGTACCCTAAATCAATTGTACCATCACCGATCATCACCATTTTTGGGACTGTGTGTGCAATATCCGGTATGACCACCACAGCTGCAGTTTGTGTTTGGTGCATTAACTTGAAAATGCCGCCACCAGTCATCACTTTTTTTGGTGTGGATGTTGGTACTGTATAACTACTCAAGCCTTTTTATTTTCGTCATGGCGCAATATCCAATATGGCACATATGAGGACACTGAGGGGTGTTTTCTGCCTTGCCTGGCTATTTTTGCAGCTATTCTGCAGCTTCAAATCAATAAGTGAAATACCGTGATAGTATTATTTTACGTGTTGTGTGCCTTTTAAAATAGGGAGAATGCCCCCTCAGGATGGTGTCTAACAAGACAGTAAGGCATCCTGGAGTATTGAAAACTAATCAAACTCTCATTTCCCATCTTCTAAGATGCCATCAGACTACCCATAAATCTTGCGGCAGCTTATTCAGGCATTGTGGGGTAAAGGGAATTTATATACAGATGCAGTTTTTGGACTTTTTTGCTGAGATTTTTGAAAAGTTTGTTCAAACCCTGTGGCTGTAATTAAATACACTAGTTTGATGTATTCTATGCTAAGCATCTACTAACATTATGGTTTACTTGCACAACAAGCTGACATCACATGTTACCATACATCCTGTCTTAAAAGATATTTTGTAAGAAGAATGTTTAGGAGATGCCTTCAGCTCAAGCTCCTGCCTTGTTAGACAGGCACTGGTGGCTCAGTGGTTAAAGCACTGGGTGATTGATCTGAAGGTTGGGGGTTCAAGCCCCAGTACCACCAATATGCCACTGTTGGGCCCTTGGACAAGGCCCTTAACCCTCAACTGCTCAATCGTATAAATGAGATTTTAAAAAATGTTAGTTGCTCTGGATAAGGGCATCCCCCAAATGCTGCAAATGTAAATGTATTATGACTGCAAGGGAACAAGGCAGCAACCTTCTTTTTCGAACGCTGCCATTGTCTTCCAAATAATTTTATTTGCTTTTTTATTTCTTTGGATGTTTGGATGCCACGTGTTTATAATCAGTGATATTGACAGCATTGATGAGACTTGAATGAAGCTGAATCCATTTTTTTCCCATTAGGAAAGTTTCAGCGTGTTGGACTGTGGGATCTACCGTGTCATCAGCCGTAGAGGCAGCCAGTCAGACGAGGACACCGGCTCCCTCCTTGGCCAATCAATGCTGGAGGAGGAACGGCTGAAGGAGTTTAGCTTTGTTCAGGAGGAGGAGCAGGTGGAGCCTGGTAAGAGGGCAACAGATAAAGACCAGACACTGGCAAAAATCATAGAAAATAATCTGACTGTTGTGTGATGAATGTAGAACCAAGGAGTGGTACCACAGTGTCTGAGAAATGTTTTTAATGAGAAATTTTAACACACTTGTTTACACCTGAGTAAATGAGGAGTGTGATAGGTTTGCACTTTGTATGGCTGAACTGTGAGCCCAAGATAAGGCCGTGTTCAATAAAATGAAAGTGAAAGCAGCTTTTAAGGTCACTTTGTTGTTTATTTTAGCAGGGTGCCAATATGCTGATTGCATGCTTTGTGAGAAAAGAAACCAGTCGCGCCTCTATTACTGGTGTGATATTTTTGGTGCTCAAGCAACCGAGATTATTTACATCAGTCACTGGATGCGCAGTTTCGCATTTAGCTATGAACTCAAGAACCTGAAAATAAGGTTGAGGCAGAGTAGTGGATCCCAGGAGTGGAGCTAAGAGCCACTGATTCATGAGAGTGCACAGAGATTTCAAGTTCATTAAAAATTGATGATAGAGTATTTACAAAAATGAATCATCTTAGATAGTCAGTGTTTTTTTTTTTTTTTCTTTTTTTTTTTTTTACATTTTTTTCTAAATTACTACATGACTGGCAGCTGTGTGTTTAAATTTGCTGTATGTTATAAATAAACAGCTAAAAGTAACCCAAACGTAAAACCTGTTGTCTTGCACCTAGTCATTGTCTACTATATGTCTCTGTACTATGTAAAGAAAATGTCGGATGTTGGACGTATCCATGAAAGTAATCTTGACTGAACAATCACCAGCACTGGCACCGTACTGGTGGAAAATGATATACCATTTAATACTAATCTAATGCAGAATACACTGCCTGGCCCAAAAATTAAAAAGTGGTACACTCTAATATTTTGTTGCACCTCCTTTAGCCTTGATTACTGCGTGTAATCATCAATCCATTGTTTCAACAATCTTCAGCAACATCACAGCATTTATCTCCAGCCAGAGGGTTCATCTGATGATGAGAAAACTGAACCACTCCATAAAGTCTTCTCCAGCACGTCCCGAAGACTTTCAATAGGGTTAAGGTCAGGACGCCAGAGTGCCAGTTCAGGTGTGAAGAAGAGTCCTCATGCTGAACCACTCTTTCACTATTTCAGCCCCGATTTTATATCCACGCCATCAGGAAAGGAAAAAGTCCATTGATGGTATAACCTGGTCATTCAGTACATTCCGGTCGTCAACTGACATTTTATTACTGCATAATGTTGCTGAGCCTCGACCTGACCAATTGAAGCAACAGTGCCACTGGGATTACATGCAAGGCTGAAGCGCTCCAACGAAATATTAGAGTGCGTGACGTTTTTGGCCGGGCAGTGTACCATCATGACATTCTTTTAAAGTTAATGACCGCGTTATTGTATGTTCATCATATGTTTTCGTAATTCCTAACTTTTTTTCATCATTTGTTTTTTCCCTCTTCTTCTGTTGTATTCTTCTACTCCTCCCTTTGGTTGTTTGTTTCTCCTGCCAAATGTAATAAACAACCCTTTATGCTTCTCACATTTTCATCCATCTACACTGTCCCTCTTCCCTTCTCCATCTTCTCATTTTCCATGCTTAACCTTTTGTGTGTGTGTGTGTGTGTGTGTGTGTTCCTCTTCTCTACCACTCTCATCTCAACACCCTGATCTATAGACCCCCAGTCATGTGTGCGTGTCGAGGGGGACAGATCAGATCTCGGCCTGCAGTTCCACCTCCCACTCTCATTCCGCCCCAAACCGCCACTCATCGCACTGCAGGCTGTTAAAGACAGGTATAACCTCTGAGTCAAACACAAAAAGAACTGCTGCATTGTTGCTGTTTGTTAATATACACTAGAATGTTAGTGGGAGGCCACTTACTGTAAATACAGTTCCAGTATATACTGTAAGTCTGCCACTTTGATACACATCCGATGTGATGGTGCTTGTAAAGTCGCAATCAGTGTACACAAACACAAAACTTTTCATCCAATAGGAGAGCTGGAAACCTGCTGCACTTGTATAGTGACCAAGTTACGCACTGAATTCAAAGTCAGATTAGGTTATACACATGTGTGTGTCTATATATAGGAAAGATAAGCCGTTTTTCTGTATCACTAAAGGAGAATTGAAACTTGATGATGAAAGCAAAACTGCACCTGGTCATCACCCAGATTTTTTTTTTTCCAAGTCTAATTTCCTCTTTCGATACGGCGTGAGTTTTAGAAATAGCTTTCCCCCGTACTGAAGTGTCATTCTTCCATTTCACATATCTGCTGGAAACGGTATGTTTGTTTAAGCCATACTCGCTGTTACATTTTCAGATTTTATGTATTTGGGAACAATCCTTACTTATCTTATACAGTAACTATCTTTGGGTGTGTGTGTGTGTGTGTGTGTGTGTGTGTGTGTGTATCTTAAAATGTATGTTAGAATGCTTCACAAAATCCCCGCTCTGAGTTTAATCTCTATCACTCTCGCTTCTGTTTGGTAAGCGTAACGTTGTGTGTCTGTGTGTTTTCATCCGACTGTTCTAAGTGTTTCAAGCTTTGTGAAGAAGACGACCGAAAAAATCAACAATCTGCAGATGAACTCTGACCTCTGGCCCCGACCTGACCATAGGGATGGTGGACAGGGAGAAGGCACACCCTTACTGACTTCATGTACAGATGATGGGGATATTGAGTAAGTTTATTTTATGGCACTCTGAATGTTTATATTGTAGTTTAACAGATGACTTTTTTATCTTTGTTTCTCGTTTGTCAGGGAGACTGTTGAGCAAGCAGAGAATGAGTTACACGAGCTAAGGGTGGCTACAGAGAAAGCCATGTGAGTAATTAATAGATACAGCATGGCGTGAGCCTTGGAAAGTTGACTTGGCACTTTGACTGTATTTCTTATTGTATTTTATTAAAAATTTTTATGTATAATTTCTTACAGAATTTGAATTCAATATTATCATACTTTCATTTCTTATCCTTTTATTTTTATTTGTTACCTCTGTCATAATAAATATGATTAAAACTTAATAGGTTTATTTTAGTTTTCTTACCACACTTAAACTTTAATGTATACTTTCTTTATTTATTTTACTTTTTATTTCTACATTTATTTGCATTATTCAGTCTGTATCTCTGGGCGGCACGGTGGCGTAGTGATTAGTACATTTGCCTCACAGCAAGAAGCTCCTAGGTTCGAGTCCCGAGCTCAGTGAGGGCGTTTCGGTATGGAGTTTGCATGTCCTCTCCTTGCGTGGGTTTTCATCTGGGTACTTTAGTTTCCTCCCACAGTCCAAAGACATGCACATTAGGCTCGGTGTGAGTGTGAATGGTTGTGTGTTGCCCTGGATTGGAGTGGTGAGCTGTTTAGGGTGTAACTTGCCTTTGCCCAGTGTCGGTTGAGATACTGTAGGCTCCAGCCTCCCCGCGACCCTAGTCAGGATTGAGTGAGTGAGTATCTCTGATGGATTATTGTGTATATAATATGAATGTAAAGCACTGAGCTATAAGGTGTTATATAAATATTTTTTTAAACAATATAAAAAAATAAATACACTAATTTTAAAATACATCAAAATTCAGATTTTTTTTTTTCAGTTCTAACATTTTGAACCTGCTGTATGTTCTGTAGCTCACAGATCCAGGACCCTCTGGTTCTCTTGGATCCCCAGTGCTTGACGGAAGTGCTGTTAGAGTGGATCCCTTTTCTAGAAAAGGTTTTGGGTTCAGAGAACCCTACACCCAGAGAAAAGGAGAATGAGGAGATAAAGGAAGAGAAGAAGAGCTTAGACATGGAAGACGAAGACCCAGACAGCCAGCCGTGCCCTGATGTCTCTCAGGATGCCAGTGGAGAAGGAGGTGGATCAGAATCAGAATCAGACCACCCCTCAAACATTGTAGAGGAAGGAAGCCTTATAGAGAGTAACCTCGGCTCCACTACTTTGGTTCCGTTGACTTTGGTAGCCATTGTAGCTCCAGTGCAGTACAGCTTACCCCCAGACCTGCAGGATGCCCTCTCTCAGCTTGCATGCCTTTATTTGGACTTGGGTTGCCCCGGTGGAGCAGGTGACGGGGAGGTGGAGAGGGTTAGTGTGTTTCTACGGAGGTTCTTTTTCCTGCTGGATAAGGAGAGAGTGAGGAAGATGTGCACTTTGAGGTACAGGGAGCGACCAGATATCCTTAATACCTACATCACTTGTATGCTAGGTGAGTATTTTTTTCCCCAGCATCACCTTCAGATCATTCTCACATTAATTGGTGTGCCGTCTGAGCATGTGTGGTGTGATGAGGTTTGTTCTGTTTGGGTCTATGAGATACTGCTTTGATGGAAAATATAGAGAATATGATCATTTGGCAAAATGGCTAAATGTTTCCGTTGTGCAAGTGGAGAGCGACTGATATTAGTTTCTGTGTGTGTGTGTGTCTGTAATTCAGTACCTACCTCACTCTCACTCACTCATTTTCCAAACTGTTTAATCCTATTTGGGTCGCAGGGAGGCCGGAGCCTGTCTCAGCAGACACGGGGCAAAGGCGGAATTGTACCCTGAACAGCTCGACGTACTATCTCTGGGCAATAACACACAGCCATTCACACTCACACCTAGGGGCAATTTGGAACAGCCAGTTAGCCTAATGTGCATGACTTTGGACTGTGGGAGGAAACCAAAGTACCCAGAGGAAACCCATGCAAGCACAGGGAGGACATGCGAACTCTACACAGAAATGCCCTCGCCGAGCTCGGGACTTAAACCCAGTACCTTCTTGTTGTGAGAGCGACATTCTAACCGTCATGCCACCGTGCCGCTGTACATGATAACTTCATATTTATAAATGGACATTTTTTGTGTCTGACCACAGAAAATTAAAGATTAATTCTCTTAATGCTTCATTTCCTTTAAAACATTCCCGGTGCTATTATTTTAGAGAACAAAACTACCTTTTAACAATATGATGACAAATTACTTATAGTATAGGGTCTGTTCATGCTGCTGAGTGAATTGTGTGTGTTGGCAGAGTTCACTCAGGCCAGTAAGGTGGTAGAAGTCATTCAGAAAGGAGATTTACTGAAGTCACTTCGCAGTCTGAGAGAGCTGCAGCCCTGGAACACTCCAGTGCTCCTTACACACCTTTACCGGTAAGCTGTACACACAGTCTCTATATTCACCTTATGTAATGGTGTGATATATTTTTACAGGATATAGTCATAGTGATGCTGATTCTCTTCCTATTTGTTGTAGATTGTATGAGAAGCATGGAGAGATGGCCGTTCGAGCATACCCCCAGTTCTATCCTACAATACTGCCCTCTGACATCATGGCCATGGTCCAACCCAGTCACTTTTTACCTTACCTAGACAACCTGGTTCAGTCCCAAGCTGAAGAACAACGGTATTGTTGGTGGTGTATTCTGATTATGTACTTTGTTGTGTATAGTAATACAGTGCAGTAATACATTTAAAACTTAACACCATGTACGACTCAATTTCATGGAATATCAACCATAGGATGAGATTGAGTGGAATAGCTGTTTTGTTATTTCCACATCTACGGAGACATGAGAAATCTAGCATGTTTATTATTTTATTAAAAAAAAAAAGACTATATATATCTATATATATATGTATATATCTGTATGTATATCCCCGCTGTCGCGTGAGTTGAATGGAAGGTTCGGGGGTACACTGATTTTTGTTCTCACAAA
>JBCNYH010000007.1:6641070-6657159 GCA_039654325.1 Tandanus tandanus
TAGGTGAGTGTAAATGTGTAGTGAATGATTTGATACGTGTGTGAGTTGGTGTTAGGTGTGTGTAAATGTGTAGTGAATCATTTGATACGTGTGTGAGTTGGTGTTAGGTGAGTGTAAATGTGTAGTGAATCATTTGATACGTGTGTGAGTTGGTGTTAGGTGTGTGTAAATGTGTAGTGAATGATGTGAAATGTGTGAGTGGGTGTTAGGTGTGTGTAAATGTGTAGTGAATGATTTGATACGTGTGTGAGTTGGTGGTAGGTGTGTGTAAATAGCAGATACTGTATGTGTGCAGTGTATGTGGGCTCCACCTTCATTCAGGAGGCTTTGAAGAGAGCCCGAGAGCTTACGGATGCTGCTTATGCACAGACTAATGAGAGGTGAGTTACTAAAGAGATGAGATGAGACAGTATAAGAAAAAGAGCTTGTGTGAAATGATGGAACATTGAAGACCACGATGTGCTGCTTATTTTCTTTCTCTCTCTTACTCTTACTCTCTCTCTCTCACTCACACACACACAGAGTAAAGTTAACCGTGAAAGAAGGCTCCTTTCGTCCCACTGATCTGTTGGCTCAGTTTAAGCAGATTGGCGCTGGGACCAGAGCACATATCAGAGCTGCAGAGCTGCTGGACAACACAGTGGAAGTCATCAGAGAGATGGTGTACACACACACCATGTCTCAGCCTAAGCATACAGGTATCAACATTAATACAAACACAATGAGGTTCGAGGTGAACGTCTGAGTATCTTCAAACATCAACCCAGTCTGATGACTACTGAGTTTGGGTTGTGTTTATTCCATCATTCTCTCTCTCTCTCTCTCTCTCACTCACTCTGTGGGTGTGTCAGAACTGTTAAGCATGGATGATGTGGAGACTTTGTTGGAAGCCACAGGGTGTTCAGCAGAGATCAAGAGACCTGAGTGCAAAGCCAGTTGCCTTTCAGAGCGCTACCGCACCATCACAGGCCAATGCAACAACAGGTACTCACTAAAAATTGCAGCAGCAAAGACACAGAAAAACAACAGTAACAGCTATTCACTCACTGCGTACCTACTCAGCCAATCAAGTGGCAGCAGTTCAATACATATAAGCATACAGATACAGCAGGTCAGGAGGGACAAAATAACAAGATGGGGTGGCACAGGAGCTCGGGTGTTTCTGTGAGGAGTTTATAGTTTCCATGTGCTTGTGTGGGTTTCCTCCAATGGTTTCCTCCCACAGTCCAAAGACATGCACTTTAGGCTAACTGGCTGTTCCAAACTGCCCCTAGGTGTAAGTGAGTGTGTAAATGGTTGTGTGTGTGTGTTGGCCCTGCAATGGACTGGCGAGCTTTTCAGTGTGTACCCTGCCTTTGTGCAGAGTTGGCTGAGAGAGGTTCCAGCCTCTGTGCAACCCAATAGGATTAAATGGTTCTGCGAGTGAAGCAGTAAATGAATGACAAGATGGGTTGGATTGAGTATTGGAGAAACTGTTGATCTCCTGGGATTTTCACACACACACACACACACACACACACACACACACACACACACACACACACACACACACAGCAGTTTGGAGAGCTTACACAGAATGGTGTGATGTCTAGTAAGCATCGGTTCTGCTGGTGGAAACGGCTTCTTGATCAAAGAGGTTAGATTGATTCAAGCACACAGGAATGCTACAGTAACTCAAACCCTCTTTACACCTGTCATGAGCAGAAAAGCATCTCAGAACATGCACCGTGCCAAAGCTTGAGGTAAATATGATCCAGCGTAACAGCAGACGACCACTTCAGGCTCCAATTTCAGGCTCATTATTTGGTCTGGGGGACATTTATTAAAATTTTTAAAACCATAAAAACAATCAAACTTCTAAATTTGCAAAGTTCGGACTCTAAAGAAAACAATAATGTTCATTAAAAGATAATATTGTCCACAAAATAAATTCAAAAGCCACTTTAAATAAATGTCTCGTAACCTGTGGCTAAAATTAAGGAAGTCATTAAAGTGTCCAGAAGTAATAAATATTCATGAGACTCGGTCTTGGCTTCAGGGTTTTTTCCACTGACGTGTAAACCAATTTATAAATGAACGTAACATGTAATTGGTTTGACAGACATTTCACCTGTGTCTTATTCATGTTGATAGAACTATCTGTATGGATTTTTTAGGACAATTCTTTTATTGAGTGCAACCAATGCTACCTTCTTTCCAGTTTACTAAAACCAAGTTCAGATATTTGCTGGTATGTACATCATATAGACCAAGATATCAAATATATGGATTTTGGCAGATGTTACGTTCAGAGGCCCATCTCATTAAAAAGGCGATTGTTATTATTTTTTTTGTCAAAATATAACAAAATTAGCAAAACCATTGGTAACTGAACTTGACCAGATATGTCCGACTTTCATGACAGAAAATCGGCAATTTTAGTATGAATGAAGTCAAAAAGAAAGCGGCAGAGCTTTGTAATATACTGAAATTGACTTTACTATTATTTTGACTTACACTTTAAACAGTTATTAAGTTGGACATACAATTGCATAAAAATATTTTTTTAATTTTAATTGTTAATATTACATGTGCAAATGGGGCCAAGTGCAAATAAAGAGCTATATATGTGTATAAATAGTTAGTGGTGTAATGTTTTATTTTATTTATTTAATTATTATTTTTTTTTAATTGGGGGGGGGGGGGGGGAAGTAGATACTGTACTGTGAACAAATGGCAAAATAAAATCCATTGAATGACACTGATGCTTTTGTGAATTATTTCTTATTACCTTTCGCATGAGCTACACCAAAGGTACTGTAACACACCAATTTTCTACAGGAAATTGTGTGTGTTTGTTTACCTGTTTACAGTCCACGAGTGTGCGCTCGGTCATAGTAAGTTATTTCCTTGCACGTGAGCTATATATTCATGTTATTATTAATAGACATTTCAGAGCTTATGGAAATTGTACTAAAGCAAAGTATTATTACGATAGTCATTACATTTACATAGACAGGAACTTTCCAATAGGTCTAATGCCGGGATCTAATTAGATAATTAGGAGTTTGTCTTCAAGTTGGACAGAGCATGCATGTGTCCGAGTAACTATAACACGTGAAAGGTCAGTGAATGCGCGTGTTCGCTCCACCAGTCATTTTACACAGTAAAAATAGTTTGTCTTGTTTTGCAGTACAGTAAAACCCTCAGTACTGTTTCCTGTAGAATCTCTGTACTCAGTTCAGTCCACTACATATGAAATGTGTGTAGATACATAAATACATACAGTAACACCTGCATGCTTTCTAATAAAACGTACTGCGGCATTTTAGAATTATTCTCATATTTTTTACATTCGAAAGATGCCTTTTTTTAAATTTCATTTTATTTTTGAAATGCAGCATGAAAGAAATTTGTGCCAAAGTGTAAAATACAGGGACACTTTATATTTGCACTGCTTAAACTTGTTAGTGTCTTCAGCTCTCTGAACAGTGAGTGCCTGAGTAATATTGCTAGGTGACAGTAACTGTTATTATTATGGTGGCATGAATCAATTTTGGGGGATTTATGAAGTGTTTTGGTGGCTGTAGTGCATTTTGCACTAAAGGTTAACTGATGTGCTCAGGTGTGTATTTGAAAGCACACTGTGTGAAGAGTTTTGAAAAAGTGGACATGGTATTTTGACACGTGCTAAAATGATTGTAAAAAAAAAAAAAAAAAAAAAAAACATAAACATGGAGCTATCTTTACCATCATTTGTTTGACGGGCTTTTGGTGCAGGTTAAAAGGCAGTTTTGAATTTTCTGCAGACAGAATCCACTGCTGGGGGCTGCTAATACTCCGTATGCACGCTGGCTTCCACCAGCGTATGAAGATTTTCACGGCACACCCAGAGGCTGGAACCCCCAACACACCTACAGTAACTTTACACTGCCTCCTGTAAGACTTTTGTTATTAATATAAAGAAAGAATGGTTGTATGAACATGTAAAGTGTAATTCTGATTTATTTTTCTGATCAAATTCTTTATTAATAACTCACAAAAAAACTCAGTTCTGGAATTCAAAAGTCTAGAAACTTATTATGTAGAGACAGTTATCAATGTATATGGATCACAAAACATGTGGACTGATATTATATAAGGTAGAGCAAGCTGGTCATTATCACAGAATAATCTCTGGCAGGCTGTCAGTACCTTGACACACAATGGATGGGTCTTGCATCACCAGGATCATCAGGAGTTTATTTACATTTACAGCATTTGGCAGATTCCCTAATCCAGAGTGACTTACATTTTTATATAATTTATACAACTGAGCAACTGAGGGTTAAGGGTCTTGCTTAAGAGCCCAGCAGTCACAGCTCAGTGGACCCCAACCTTCTGCTCAGTAACGTAGAGCCTTAAACACTAAGCCACTGTCACTTGTTTTGTAATAATAACTGGATTGCTCGACATCACAGGTGTCAAAGTCATGGCCTGCCAACTTCTTTTATGTGGCCTGCGAGAGCTTTTAAAGAATATGATTATTGTACATTCTTTGCATCGACCGTTACCGTGAAACGTAATTTGCCATCCTTCCACTAGGTGGCAGCAACCTATTTCAAATAAACAGCTGGTCATTCATGACTCAAGAAAGATTACAAGCAAGCTAATCACTGTTAAGTATTGTCAGAAAAGGAAAGTGAAAAGAGGAAAAGAGAAAAAATACCTTTACTAAACATTTTGCCATGCAGATTTAATTTCATGCCCCTTTTTTAAACTGGATGTTCAGTGATTATTTGTCGTTTGGTGACCTAGAAATTTGTGTGATGTGGCCCTCAGTGAAAATGAGTTTGACATGCCTGCTCTACATTATTGTACCTACTTACAAAATATTGGTTGCAAAAATTATTGTATTTGAGTTAAAAATGATTTTATTGCTAATGGCGTGCTCCATAGCATCGGTCTGTTGAAACTGCTGAATATCAGAATTAAGTATTCAAATGAGCTGCTGAATAAGTAATATTAAAGCAGGTTATTAATGGTATTTGTTTTATGAACAAAAAGAAAACAGCCTTTCAAAGCAAAAAAAGATACATCTAACTTTTATACCTGTAATGATGTGATGTTGTCTTGGTAGGTTCGTGTGGTGTCACAGGAGGTGTTATACACCCAGAACGACAACATCTCTTTAGATTTGTCTCTGTCTCACCTGCTGGTTGAGTGGGGGCAGTGGATTGACCATGATCTGTCACTGACCCCTCAGAGCCCCAGCACAGCCTCATTCAGGACTGGTGCAGACTGCACTCGTACCTGCAACAGAGACACACCATGCTTTCCCATACAGGTATAAACACACACACAAGATATACAAAAGTCTATTATAGACATTTCATGATTTTTTCTATATTTTATAGACTGCATAATTCTGTAAAATCATTGCTTGTTATTTCTTTGTTTGCTGAAAGCAGTTGAATAGCAGTAACACACAAAGAGCAATAGCACTCCGACAATATTAGACAGAAGCATTCAGAAAATAATACTTTTTTAAAAAAAAACTTTCTTTGTTTCTATCTTTCTCAGATCCCTCTCTCGGACCCTCGTCGTGGTGTTCAGAGCTGCATGCCATTTTTCCGCTCGGCCCCCAGCTGTGTAGATGCCTCTGTCGTGTGCTGTCACCGGGAGCAGCTGAACGCCATCACTGCTTTTGTAGATGCCAGTATGGTGTATGGGAGTTCAGACGAGCTCGCTCGCTCTCTGCGTAATCTGTCCTCTCCTCTTGGCCTACTGGCACACAACCAGCTGAATTCAGACCAGGGCCTCGCTTATCTGCCCTACCTGCCTCGAACCCACACCAAACTGGACCCATGTGCACCAAGACAAGGCTCCAAGACAGGAAAGAACACAACGTCTGTGGGTAACTTGACCTTCTGCTATCTGGCAGGTAAGTCATGATGGACAGAGATTTATATGATACTGTAGTGCAGTTTTGAGTTTTATTTTTTAAGTACTATCTGGTTTAATTGGTTTGCATGTTTTTATCATACAACTCATGATTTCTAAAATTCATTCTAAGCTGAATAAGTGCGAACCAACTGACCAATAATGACTGTAGACATCTGTATTTTCGGACTTACTTAAATTGGCCCATTAGCCTGTTTTAAGTCTGTGATTATCATCTTAAAATTGGTTTCTTTAACATATTATATAGACTGCCTGGCCCCCAAAATAACGTTGTGACCTCTTCTATCTTACTGGAGCACCTTTAGCTTGATTACAGTGCATCATGGGATTGTTTCAACAAACTTAAACAACATCATAACATTTATTTCCATTCAGAGTTGGGTTCATTTCTCATCTACATCTTGAATCGATGAGGGAAGAGTGAACCACTCCATAAAGTCTTCTCCAGCACATCCCAAACACTTTCAATAGGGTTAAGGTCAGGACTCTGAGGTGCCAATACATGTGTGAAAATGATTCCTCATGCTCCCTGAACCCTTCTTTCATTATTTCAGCCCCAAATTTATATCCGTGCCACCAGGGAGGAAAAAGTTCATTGACGGGATAACCTGTTCATTCAGTACATTCAGGTCATCAACTGACTTTTTCATTTATTTCTTCATTCACCGAACAGCTTATTCTTACTAGGCTTGCAAAAAGGGTGGAGCTTAACATCCAACTCTGAGCGAAGGCAGGGTACACCCAGAACAGCTCTACAGTCCATCACAGGGCCAACGCACAACCATTCGCGCTCACAATTACACCTAGTGGCAATTCGAAATATCTAATTAGCCTAATATGCATGTCTTTGGACTGTGGGGGGAAACCGGAGCACCCAGCACCCAGAAGAAACCCACATAAGCATGGAAAAAAAACATGCAAACCTTGTGCAGAAATGCCCTCACCGATCCTGGGCCTCGAACCCATGACCTGTTTTGCTGTGAAGCGTACATGCTAATCACTACACCATCATGCTGCCCTGACTATATATTACTGCCACATGTTGCTGAGCCTCTACCTGACCAACTCTGAACTCTCTGGACAGTGCCAGGGAGACTATGCGCTGTAATTAAGGTTAAAGGCGGTCCAACAAAATATTAGAGTGTGGGATGTTTGGCCACGCAGTGCATGTGCCAGGTGTTACCAAGACGTCTAAATCCTCAGTAACGTCTTTGTCCTCACTGGGATAAGTGAGCAAAGGATAAAGATAACAGAAAACAAGGTCTATATACTTCACAGCAAGAGGTACTTCATAGCATGCGGACTGCTAAACATTTATAATCATTACTCAATTCAATATATTATCACTTTGGCACATGGTTGGCAAATATGCATTCGATATTGCTGTGTCTTGCTCTGGTGTGTATCTTTCAGGTGATTCACGTGCTAACGAGCACTTGGGGATGATTGCTCTCCACACACTGTTTTTAAGAGAGCACAATCGATTAGCCAAAGAGCTGCACATACTCAACCCCCACTGGAGCCCGGATACACTGTACCAAGAGGCCAGGAAAATCCTTGGAGCTGTTCACCAGGTTTATGGAAACTATTTCTAGTGACATGAAGTTTGCGTTAAACTTGAGTGCAATCTGGTTGAGAACTTTCTAATTCACTGCCATCTCAGGTCCTGACATGGGATCACTATTTGCCACATGTCCTGGGGCACAGAACATATGCTGAACTCATGCCTCCCTATCAAGGTTATGACCCTGAGGTCGACCCTAGCATTACCAATGTCTTCTCCACCGCCGCCTTCCGCTTCGCCCATGTGACCGTACAGCCCATAGTGAACCGACTCGGATCTGGATATCAGCTCGACCCTAAACATCCACCACTGCCTTTACACCACTCACTGTTTGCCTCCTGGAGGGTAGCAGAAGAAGGTACATGACACAAACACAGACTCTGGGTTAAAATTTGTTCAATCACACACACATAGGCTGCACAAAGATGTAGTGGTTAGCACGTCCACCTGATAGCAAGAAGGTCCTGGGTTCAAGTCCTTTACTCAGTGAGGGCATTTCAGTGTGGAGTTTGCATGTTCTTTTCCTGCTTATGTGGGTTTCCTAAGGGTACTCCAGTTTCCTCCTACAGTCCAAAGACATGCAGATTAAGCGAATTGCCCATAGGTGTGAATGTCAGTGTGAATGGTTTTGTGTGTGTTAGCCCTTTGATGGAATGGTAAGCTGTTCAGGATATACCCCTCCTTCTCCCAGGGTTGGCCGAGATAGGCTCCAGCCTCCTCACTACCCTAGTAGGATTTATTTATACTGATATAGTGTTATCATTTAAAATCATTGTGATTTAAATAATGTTGTTTGGTAAGCATAACCCTACAGGCCAGAGAATGTTACTGTATATTGTTATGTACTGTAGTTGGTATTCTCTGTTTGTGTAGGTGGTATAGATCCAGTACTGCGAGGTTTGTTGCTGTCCCCAGCTAAGCTCCAGGCTCCTGAGCAGATGATGGTGGAGGAGTTGACTGAGCGACTGTTCCAGGCTCATGGTGGCCTGCCGTTGGACCTCGGGGCTCTAAACTTACAGAGGGGGCGTGATCACGGCCTGCTTGGTACTGTTGCGTTGAAGTTTTACACTGAATCAGTGCTGATACTGTTCATTATAGTTTTTTTTTACATATATACTAGACCACTTTTTAAGACTCATCATACACAGTAATTAGTACGTGTGAAATGTTTATCTCTCACGTCTTCTCACTCGTCTCTTTTCGAAGGTTACGGTGCATGGCGAGAGTTTTGTGGCCTCTCCGTCCCTGCAAATGAATCGGATTTAATAGAAATTCTGGGCAGTGTAGGCTTGGTACGTAAGTTGCTTGCGCTGTATGGTACAGTTTGGAACATTGATGTGTGGGTGGGTGCGATCTCAGAGCCTGCAGTATCTGGAGGGAGAGTTGGGCCTCTGCTATCCTGCTTGATAGCCAAACAGTTCCGTGCGCTCAGAGATGGAGACAGGTGAGTCACTGATCAGTAAATAAATCTGTAAACAAATAAATAAACAACGTAAACCATGTGCAAATTTGCATAATAATACAAATGTAGAGTATAATCAGATAAATGATTAAATTGATTGGATGACCCTGCCTGTCTGTCTGTGTGAGGTTCTGGTGGGAACGAAAGGGGGTGTTCAGCACTGCTCAGAGATGCTCACTGCGTACAGTATCTCTCTCTCGCATCATTTGTGACAACACGCACATCTACCTGGTGCCCTCAGACCCATTTGTACGGACGCATCACCCTGACATGCTGCTACCCTGCACACACACAAACATCTCACACCTTGATCTCTCTGCATGGAAGGAGCCAGACACTGGTAGGATAAAAGAGACATTGTGTACTTTTTATTGTTATATACATTCACAGATAACCACTTTTATCTCACTCGTTTGCCGAACAACTTAATCCTATTAGGGTTGCGGGAAGGCTGGAGCCTATCTCAGCCGACGCTGGACGAAGGCGGGGTACACCGAGAACAGCGTGCCAGGCCATCACAAAGCCGACACACATTACAACCATTCATGCTCACACCTAGGGGCAATTTGGAACAGCCAATTAGCCTAATGTACATGTTTTTGGACTGTGGGAGGAAACCACTGTGAGTACCCGGAGGAAACCCACGTGAGCACAGGGAAAACATGCAAACGCCGCACAAAAACGCCTTCGCCGAGCCCGGGACTTGAACCCAGGACATTCTTGCTGTTATGTGGACGTGCAAACCACTACGCCACCATTTTGCCCTCATATATTAGTGTTTAAGAAATATGTGACCCATCACCAAAAAATTACTCTTAATGCACTAACCGGACATTTTCTACAAATTGAATTTTCTCAGAAAGTCTCTAAATAAATGTGGTAAACTTGTTGATATTTTTTTAGAACCTGTGGTTTTGGGCATGCTCTGACCCGGTCTTCTAGCCATAATAATGTGGCCCATATGGCCCAAAGTCAGATCCTCATGCAAGCCCATTTCCAGCACATCCACTTTGAGTACTGACTGTTCTCTTGTAGTTTAATGTATCCCACATCATGCCACTATAATCAGATAATAGGGCAGCTTGGTGGTGTTCTGGTTAGCACGTCTGCCTCACCGCAAGAAGGTTTGAGTCCTGGGCTCGGTGTGGGCGTTTTTGAGTGGAGTTTGCATGTCCTCGCCATGCTTGCATGGATTTCCTCCGGGTACTCCAGTTTCCTTCTGCAGTCCAGGACATGCACATTAGGCTAATTGGCTGTTCCAAATATCCCCTAGGTGCAAGTGTGAGTGTGAATGGTTATTGGATGTTTGCTCTGCGATGGTATGGCAAGCTGTTCAGGGTGTACCCTGCCTTCGCCCACTGTCGCCCACTGTCGGCTGAGATAGGCTACAGCCTCCCGACGACCCTAATAGGGTTAAGCAGTTCAACAGATGAGTGAAAAACGAATGAGGTGAAGTATGATTACAGAGAATTATGTAGTCGAGGGGTTGTTATTTGGCTTTGAGACTGAATAATTCTCCATATTATATAAAATCCGAATTTTATAACTGTTTTATTATTCATTCAAAACATTCTCAAAGTATATTGTCATGTTACTAGGATGCGTGCACTAATCGTGCAATTATCATTTAGTGGCAATGATGCAATAATTTGGCTTGTGGAAGAATACCAAGAATTATTTGACAGCTTTCCACCAATCAGAAACGAGAAAACCTCTTGAATGAACAATAATCACTGTTACTCACGTCACCTCTCACTGGCTTTAAAGTTATGGCTAATAAGTGCATAAACTGTACCAGTCAAAACTTTTGACACACCCTCTTATTTAGTTAGCATTAGTAGGCGTATCCAAGCTTTTGACTGGTAATGTGTATCCATATTGTTGTCTCTCTTGTTGTTTCTTCAGACCCGGTGTGTGGTTCTGTTCCTCGGCTGGAAGTGGGCTTCTCTGTACTGTGTAAGTCATCAGTGCTGTACCAGTGTCCTCCTGGCTATCTGCTTCATGGGGCAACGCACATCACCTGTGACCTAAACACACGCTTGTGGACTCCAGACCCACCCACCTGCCGAGGTTTGTTGATATTGATGTTTTCAGGTAAGACTCAGATGACACACAAAACAGTCCAAGGGAAAGAACTATATCTTGCTTTTGTCTCAGATATAGACGAGTGCTTGAGCGGGACTGTCTGTCCACCAAACCTGCTGTGCCACAACACCCCAGGTTCCTTCATTTGCACAGGTTTGCACTGTTGATGAAAGAAAACAGTTTGTGATGGTAGTATATCCCCTTTAATGATGCACCTTTACATCTCTTTTTTTCCCCCCCAGAGTCCACTACACTTTCCGCTACCTCCATCGCTGCTGCCGTGATGACAGTGGTGGGAGGTGTTGCTGTGATCATCATAATAGTGAGTTGCTATAAAAGGTGGGTTTTTGTCTTCCCTGAGCTTTGGTTTAAGCTTTAGCTGCTGTATTGATTGTTTTTGTTGTTGTTTTTTCTTGTAGGTTTTTCAGCATAAAAGAGAAACTCAGCAGAGCGTGTTGTAATAAGAACCACTGAAACAGTCTTTTTAAATGAATCAGTGTTCAGTATTACCAATTTTAACCACTAGGGGTGATGCGAAACATCTGGATTTCATAGTGATGCATGGGATAAATACTGCTACTATACAGCTGTTCATATCTTGGCCCTGTACATAACAGAAACAGAGCTCCAAGGTGAGCGAAAGCTAGTTTATCTCTACAAGACTTTTCTCTTCATCCCTTCTCCACCAGGTTAGTATCTCATGTGTATGACTGGCTCCATATGATATTACACGTAGCTGATTAGCAGGCCTATGGCAAACATGCAGCTAAGTGTGGTTAGGTAATTTTCCCTTTACACACAACATGCTGTGTTTTTTTGCTGATTGTATGCTGATCCACAACTGTAGGGATCATTCATTCATGCATTCATTTTTTTAAGCTGCTTAATCCTAATTAGGGTCGCGGGGAGGCTGGCGCTCACACTCGCACCCAGGGGTGATTTGGAACAGCCAATTAGCCTACTGTGCATGTTTTGGGACTGTGGAAGGAAACCGGAATACTTGGAGGAAACCTACGCAAGCATGGGGAGAATATGCAAAATCCACACAAACGCCCAAGCCCGGGAATCAAACCCAGGCCTTCTTGCTGTGTGGTGGACAAGTTAACCACTGCGACACCGTGCCGCCAGTTGTAGGGTTCAAGCGGGTTTTTGCCACTGCCAAAACAGATCCATGTTTTCTCTTTACTTGTGTCGGATTCCCCCATATTTCATGCCACAAGAGTCTGAAACTTTTAAAGGCTAAAGACAGACACCAACTACTGTATGTGCTGACTGACTCAGGATGGAGCATCTTATAGATATGGGTCTTTCCAATGCCAGTGTAGCTTAAATATTGCTCCTGATTCTCTGAACTTCTCTTTAGTTTTTCCGAGACATCATTGCATGTTCCACTCCCTATACAACCAAGCACTCTCCAGTTGCATGGAATCCCCTACAACATGGGCTCTACCACTCTGACAGCACCATTCCCAGAACCTGATCTGCTGGGGCTGTACACTGGTGCGGCTAATGTACTGTCAGTTCTGATCTGACAGGTGGACCTATTTACTAATGCTAATTCACCATATAAACTGCTCCAGACTATGACTACCATCACCACCATTAATTTTTACTTCCTCTACAGCTGAATCTTCCCATGCTGAAAAAAATGAATGAACCAGGTCAGAGTCCTCATAGTTCTGAGTATCTGCCAAGACCTTTGTTTCCAGTATTGCTTTTGCTCGTGGTTGGAACATCCTGGCAGATCCCAAAGTGACAGAGGTCACAGGCCCTTTATGGCCTTAAGTAGAAATTACTCTGCCAATGTTCACCTCACTCACTGCATCCTTCTATCCTAACATGCCTAGGCTTGCAACCTGCATCTGAAAATGACATGCATTTAGGCAGTTGAAGTTGACGAGTTGTGTAATCTGGTGATCAATTTGTCTTGTATGTGTTGGTGGTCAGAACACTCTGGGATGAACTTTTCCTACCCAGACTTATATCACAAATTTTAGATTTATGGCATTTGGCAGACGCCCTAATCCAGAGTGACTTGCATACATGCTTTGAAGTCGCTATCAGTGAAAACGTTCTGATACTGGTTTATTAGGGCCTGGGCTGAGAGTACCATCAGTTAAAACTTGTTGGAAGGTAATACGGTAGGAATAATAGTGGTTAGCACATCCACCTCACAGCAAGAAGGCTCTGGGTCCGAGTCTTGGGCTCTGGGTCCGAGTGTTGGGCTCAGTGAGACTGTTTCTGTGTAGAGTTTGCATGTTCTCCCTGTGCTTGTGTGGGTTTCCACTGGGTACTCCAGTTTCCTCCCACAGACCAAAGACATGCACATTAGGCCAACTGGCTCTTCCAGATTGCCCCTAGGTGTGAGTGTGGTTTTGTGTGTGTGTGTGTGTGTGTGTGTGTGTGTTGGCCCAGTGATGGTCTGGTGAGTTGTTCAGGGTTTACCTCATCTTCGCTCAGTGTTGGCTGGGGTATGCTCCAGCCTCCCTGCGACCCTAATAGGATTAAGCAGTTCGGCAAATGAGGGAGAATGAGTCTGCACTTGGAAGAATGATTTATAATCTATAGATAAAGGACCAATCAGATTCATAATTAGTATGATGTGATGATAGAATGATGTGTGTGTGTGTGTGTGTGTGTTGCCCTGTGATGGACTGGCAAGCTGTTCAGGGTGTATCCCAGCTCAGTGTTGGCTGAGATAGACTCCAGCCTCTTCGCAACCCTAGTAAGGATTAAGCGGTTCAGTGAATGAAATATAACTACTGAAAGGGTCTAACCCAAGTACTTTCAAAAGAGGTAGGTATTTAGTCATGGTTTGAAGACACCCAGCTGTCCGGACATCTGAGGGAAGTTCATTCCACCGCCTTGGAGCCAGAAAAGTTTAGATTAGGGGTGCCCAATCGTGTTTCTGGTGATCTACCTTCCAAAAGATTTTAACTCCCTCCCTAATGGGGCCCATCTGACAAATCCAATCAAATCTTTAAGTCTTCATTTCCAAGTCTTGATTAGATGATTGGATGGTCAGGTGGGCATAATTAGGGTTGGAGTGAACGTCTTCGGGAAGGTAGAGGAACAGGATTGGGCACCCCTATTTTAGATGCACGTTTCCCTTGTACCTTGATAGATGGAGGGACCAGCTGAGCAGTGTGGGAGGACTGGAGGGAGCACAGTGCAGGGTCACCTGCCATGTATCAAAGATGTAATGGCCTCCCTTTTCCAAATAGAGGTAAGCCCACTGGGGGATGGAAATCTCAGTGCACTAGATCCCATGCCATTCTATTAAGAGCATGTTCTCCGGGCATAATTTTAAGGTGTACCACTCCACAAGTCTGTGCTACGATTAGCTCAGCATCGCCAAGCATTTTCTCGACATTCTTCATGATTAGCATCAATTCCCCAGGTGGTGTGAGTATGTTAGTCATGTCTAAACACCTTTTAGGATAGTCCTAGAATGAGTCTTGTTCCTCATGACATTTTGGCGTACATTATTCAAATATTTCACACCACTACTGGTAATGAGGAGTTTAAATGAAAATGCTAGTTACCTACATAACCGTGACTCGCTCCAACTTGGATAAGACACACTTTCTCGTCCTTTCAAAGCAGCGCTGGCTCGATGAGGTTTCAGAGAAGGCTGTGACTATTGAAAATAATGTCATTCATCTCTTTATGACTTTGTTAGAAATTCTAAGTATGCGTGCACATGTGGAATCGAAAGCATCCAGGTGATTGACGCCTTCCTTAGTGTTTATCTGGGGTTCATAGAACCAGTTATGTAACTAAAATTTACATACAGCATGCAAGCAAATGTGTTATATTTCTATTGGTACTGGTTACCTGCTTGCTCACCCGCTACACAGCTTAATCCTACTGGAGGCTGGAGCCTCAGCCAACTCTGAGAGAAGGCGGGGTACAACCTGAACAGCTTGCCAGACCATCGCAGGGCAACACACACAACCATTCACACTCACATCCACACCTAGAGGGAATTTGGAACAGCCACTTAGCCTACTGTGCTTGGTTTTGGACTGAGGGAGGAAACCGGAGTACTCTGAGAGAACCCATCTAAGCACCAGGAGAACATGCAAACTCCACACAGAAACGCCTGAACCTGGGACTCAAGCCCAGGACCTTCTTGCTCTGAATCGGGTGTGCTAACCACTACATCACCCTGCCGCCCCAACCAGCCATAGCTTACCTTCTCTTTATCTGAACCAATGTAAGAGACATGAGATTTATAGGCTATAGTCACCTCTGGAACAAAGTCAGCCAGTCAAAATAAATGAATAAATAAAATTTTTTTATAAATAACAACCTTCGCAGCACGTCCCTAAATAAATAAATAAATAAAACAGTAAACACACTCGAGGTACAAATTCCTGTACTGCCAGCATCATGAGTTATAAATCTGTCACGGACATTTCTACATCTCTCAGGTTCATAATGGCTTGGTTTTAATCCCCATAAACAAATATCACTTTTGTTAGCACAAAAGCACACTTTAGTTTTGCCTCCTATCCATATATGTTCAGTACAAACTGTATCATTCAATGTGTTTATCTGCAACAGAGAACGAAGAACAAACACATTCATTCATACTCAACTTCGTATTGTATTTTATTACATTTTATTGTATTGTTACATCAGTTAGGTGTAAACATAAAGGGAAAAAATACAACATATTAGTAAATGGTGTAAGCTTGAATAATTGTATAATCAATTTGATAAAAAAAAGTTTATATAAAGCTTTGCAAATACGTGATAAGATCCTCCCTGATGTAATCGCTGCATCAATTCATGATATTTACATGTGATATATTTAAAATGTAAATTGAGTTTTGCATAGATTTGTGCTGTGCCAATATTAAACAAAAATGTATTTTACTTTAAGAAATTTTGATTGTCAGATCAATCAATTATTGCAATTTATTATTAAAAGGTACAACCTACATTTGATCCAATGTTCCACCTAATTATGTACCTCATTTAAGTAAAAAAAAAAAAGCATTCAAACAAATGTGTGTGTATGTATGTGTGTATATATGTATGTATATAT
>JBCNYH010000007.1:6660609-6689250 GCA_039654325.1 Tandanus tandanus
ATGATATTCACATTTTTTGAGTTTCACCTATATATATCTATATATATATATATGTATATATATATGGAAAGAGAGAGAAAGAGAGAGTTTTAAGTGCTGAGTCTATACACTGTGAACCCCATACGAATTATCAGAACACTACAGACTTTGTCTTAGTTTTTTATGACCCCAGGTCAAACTTCATACTGATTAAAAGAAGTCTGTAGCTGACTGCTTGAAATTAACCTTCAGGTGCTCTTTAAAAAAAATCTAGTACTGTAAATATTTCCTACCCACAGAATGAATATATTATAACCCATCACAGGCACCAGCTGGCTCTACTGGAAGGATAGCTAACATTTTGCATAAAATGCGTACAAACATGTATGCGGTCTCGATTCGCGTACTTGTGCACTTCTCACTCACTCATTTGCCGGATGGCTTAATCCTACTATTAGGGTCATGGGAAGGCTGGAGCCTATTACAGCCGTCTCTGGGACACTCACACAAATCCACACCTAGGGGCAATTTGGAACAGCCAATTCGCCTAATGTGCACGTCTTTGTACTGTGGGAGGAAACCCACGCAAGCACAGGGAGAAGATGCAAACTCTTCACAGAAAGCCCTGAGCTTGGGACTCAAACTCAGGACCATCTCGCTGTAAGGAAGACGTGCTTAGAGGGTGATCACACTAGAGGTGCGATAGAAAAGCGACTGACATGAATGGCAATTCTCTAATCTCTTTTCATTCTCAAAATGTTCTTAACTTTGTCTCACGGCATCACATTTTGGTCGCCTGGTCTGTGAACTCATCGTGAAAATTTTTTAACGTTTTTGTCACAAAACGAGTCTCTGACACAGAGTAGTCTCAAACTTTCTCACAGTTCGCACAGTCGTGGGAAGGTCACAAAGTTGTCGTTTTGCTTGAAAATTATTCGTTTTTCGTTCGCAAGGAGACTTCCACTTAAAGTTTAAAAAAAGCTTGAGACTTGCTGGCATCCGCCATATTCTGTGTATTTTGTCATCACTCGTATTTTATTTGCACTAATAATGCACAAATAAAAAATGACTGGTTTGAGAACAAAAAGCGAACAAAACGAGACTGATTTGCGATGGGAGATTCGCTATTTTCGCCAAAAACATCCACAAACCAATCGCAAATTACCCGTAAATCAGTCGCAAATTGTCGCATAACTTTCTCGCGACTTTTGCATGATATACGCATTTAAGTCGCAAAACACTTGACATGAATTTCAAAATTCTCAAAAAAAAATTAAAATCTATTCACCTCAGTCGCTTTTTTTATTGCACATGTGTGTCATCACCCCTTAACCACTACACCAAAGTACCAGTCACTTATGTATTTATACTTGCTATTGAGTGCACAAGTGCGTTCACATTGTGAAGTACATCAACATGTAGTGCTTTAATTAAAAAATGTCGAATGTGTTGTGGTCTTGGCCATGAAAGGAAAGGGCGGGGCTTTCAACTTGAACTTCCAGACACAGGGCACACGCACAAGCGAGGGCATTTTTTAAAATAAAAATGTAAAAAGAAGTAAGCAACAAGCCAGTAAAATGTTCCTGGTTGATGCAGCCAAGTGGTGCAATCATCATTTCCAGGAAGTGAAATAACGCCATTTCCGGACACTGAAACGACGCTGTTTTCGGTCAGCACCTGAATTGCAGTGCTCAATCTGAGATAATACTATTCAGTAAGTACACGGTGTACAACATCGAAGTATTCTGATGGAAGTATGTGAACTGAGACATGGCACTGGCATTTTTTCTGTGCAGTGAATGCTGTCAGAGAGAAGCAGATGAATAATGGCATCTTTTACAGACTGTGCATTGAACAGGATCCAACTATAAGGACTTAAAGTTCTGTAAACTTCATCTGCACCGACAAATGATCCAAAAATAAACTCAACGTCATTAATTCCATATTAGCGCCATAGTAAGAACTTTATCGATATGTTACAGTGAGAGAGTGAGACGTCTCACTCCAATTCAATACTGATCACCATCGCAGAGCTCCTTTCACGTACTTCCTCTGGGCTTTCAATGTAACAGTCACTGACACAGTAACGGAGTGAATCTACGGGAAATCTGCTGCTGTTATCGCATTACTGTGTGTTGAAAACTTGCCGCAGAGTCTAGGGGTTCTTCAGTTCTCTTCAGAGAAGAACCCTAACTTGGCTATGGACATCTCCCGTCGCAAGCGCATCACTTCGCAGAACATCTGTTCAGCTGCAGGGAGACAAAGACAGCACATCACAACATCATGGGAAATACTGTACATGAGAACAAGCTTCATAACAATAAGTGCCCGGGCCTCGAACCCAGGACCTTCTTGCTGTGAGGAGGACGTGCTAATCACTATGCCACCCTTTCTCATTTCTTATTTTGTTTGTTTTTTTGCTTTTGATAATTATATAAAGTATAGGATTTATAGAAAGAAAATGTTTTAATTCTTTCCAAAATGTGTCTCCTATGTAAAGCTGCTTTGTGATATCAATTGTAAAATGCGCTATACAAATACAACTGTATTTATAACTGTGAATTATATTCCTGTGTAGGATATATCAAAACAAAAACAATTACGCACCACAGGCTCGGCGGATGTCGCTGAATTGAATGTTAACAATCCAAAGAAAGCAAACCAATCAGGTTTTGCCATTCGTGTGTAATATACTAAAAATCTGTTATTCAAAAGCATATTCATGCGAGGCCTGTTTCGGGACTCACCATCATGTCTGACCAGACCCTGCTGGATGTACCTGATATAAGTAAAGAAGTTGCACACTGCTGTGATCTAGAGTCAGAGAAAGAAAAGAAAAAAAAAAAGTCACAAAACAAGCATGCATACTAAACATAGGAAGAATTTACTTGGGGTTGTGTAAAAAGTAAAAAGACAGACAGCAAAGACAGACAATGAGAGGTTTGTACCCGTGCTCTGCTGGAGGGAGAGATGTAGTAATAGTTCTCTTTATCTCCCAGTTTGATGCGATGTCGGCAGAGATGAGGCATTCCTGTCAAGGCGCACTTCCTGCACACGCACGCAAGAGACGTATTACCAATACTGTCAAACATACAGTCCACTATACTGTACGTACATGCAGTATCCCACCATATGGGCGCACTTTATACAGAGTTAATAAAAACAAGCAGATGCATTCTCTAGTGTTAAAGTCTGAAGGTACTTGGCAGACACTAGCACTGGGTGTTATTTCTGTAAGGAAGGGGTGTCCAAACTTTTTTTTTTAAGAGGGGGCCTGATTACACCTCATCACAACACCAGAGAGGCCTTTACATGGATGACTATATGCCTACTATAGTGGAAATGAAGTAATTAATTCCAAGCACACTTTTTATATGCAGTCCGCCAAATTTCAGGGATCAAAGGTACTGGGACAACCAACAATCATAAATAAAATTGCTGATTTTTGAACTTAACAGCCAAACAAATACAGAACTCCCTTCAGTGCTCCTTCAGAAGCCTCCCACACATTCAAGAACATGCATTGCTGCCTATTCCTGTTAGGGCTGCAGGGAAGCTAAGCCAATCTCAGCAGGCACTGGTGGGGTACACCCTGAACAGCTTGCCAGACCTTCGTTGGGACAACACACACACACACACAATACCATTCACACTCACAGCCACACCTAGAGGCAATTAGGAACAGCCAATTAGCCGAGTGTGCGTGCCTTTGGGCTGTGGGAGGAAGCTGGAGTACCTGGAGGAAACCCACACGAGCACAGGGAGAACATGCTTAATTCACACAGACATACCCAAGCTTGGGACTCAAACCCAGGACCTTCTTGCTGTGAGGCACTTTAAGGCCAAAGTATAGAGACTAAAAACAACACCCCCATCTTCCCACCAGCCAATCAGCAACAGGGTGTGCCTGTGCTGTAAATCAACACAAATACCCCCTGTTGCTGACCGGCTCGAATAGTGTTAGGTGTCTGGCTCCTAGCCACTTCATTTGGTTCCCCATCAATAAACCCGGGTGTGTTTACAAACACTGCATTTTTTTTCCCAGCCCCCATACAGAATGGATAGTTGGCAGACTGTGAGGAATTGAACAAAAGTGTACTTTATTCAGTTAAAATCAATGTCTGCACTTTTATATTGTTCTTTTCGATATTTACAGGACGTCTTACTGTCTTATATCGCATACTTCGCGGTTTTGTCTGTAGTCCTGGTCAAATATCATTCTTTAAGTTATCTTAAGTTAAAAAAAAAAGCTCTTGAATTTTAGCTAACTGTGTTAACAGAGTCTGCTGCCACCATCAGGTGAAAAGGAAAATTGCAACATGATGGCTGGTTAGAGCACTTATCACTGATTCTAACAGAGATGCTGCAGGATAGTAAACATCCATCTACATGCTGCATTTGACCCTGGGACCAAACTCTGGACACCCAAGATGTAAGAAATAAAACAAGGCAGAGTGGAAAAGGAATAAAGGGATAAAGTTTTAATTAGTATAAAGTTCCCTGTCCTAAAGACTTCCTTGAGGCAGGAAACTGTGAGATCAACACTTATAAATATATCAATGTTGACAAGTTTTTCTTTGAAAATGACACATTTGACTGTAAATTTGCTTATTGTTCTACTGTAATACCCAAGCTTTGAAAGCCCAGCTTAAATAATTCTGGTGATATTTAATCATAACTCTCATTTTTTTTGATTTACATGGATGCTAAACAGATAATTTTGAAAGTTTTGTCAATCAAAAAAGCTTTAGAGTGAATTTTTAGTCATTTCTTGAGGGACCACCTGATGCAATGTTTTCACAATAAGATTTGATTTGTATCGCGATTCTGTAAATATCCCGTTTCGACCTGACAATTTCCCCCACTTTTTTGTTACAATTTTAAAATCTCGAACCTTGTAAAAGAAAGTTTGTTAGTTATTTTTTTACTCAAATTGCTGTACTGCCTGCCAATGTATGAATAGTTTAGAGTGCGCCACCTGTAGGACTACAGAGGAATGGCAACGTTGTACCACCTAGAATTCAATATAAATTATTAAAAACTAATTTAAAATAAAATCTATTTTGGAGCCAGTGTGGCGATACATAAATCGCTACAGAAAAGAATTGTAATACATAACTGAATCAACCCCCCAGCCACCCCACTCAAATTATCACCCACAGATTATGTAGAGTAGCCACAGTGATAAACGTTACTATAGAAATGTTAATATATTAGAACAAGCAGCTTGATAAAAAGTTGTGATATAAACCAATCAGATTTGAGTATTTAACAGTGCTGTGGTATAAGATGATATCATCTATAATCAAGCTGTAATTTTATTATTGAACTAACAAACTCAATTGAGCTACATACTGGAGGTATATCTGTGACACATTCGGATCCATCTACACTGTTGGTAATGCCAATATTTTTCTGGTTTCTGGTTCTGAATCAAAAATCCTGCTCCAGAGGATAATGGAGCAATAGGACAACAACAAGGGGACAAAGAGTTTGACCCCTGCATACCTCTGGAGTAAAAATGTGGTAATAAACTCAACGTACACCTATCTTATCTTGTGGGTATCTTTTCTTCAGTGCACACACACACACATACATACACACACACGCGCGTGTGTATATAGTTATCTACATGGGTTTAAAAAAAAAAATAAAAATCACACTAATATTCAACTGCGTGGACATGCTTGACATTTCTAGTATTATGGCAAGAGCAACGATTAGTGAAGGGTCCAGAGAGTCAGTTTGATAGAAAGAAATCCGAGCCACACACTAAACGAAAGGAAAAGGCAAGATGCTGAATTAGAACAGCGATGGGACATGATAGTCTTCTAAAGTCACTTACGTCTCTACTGGAGCTCGGCTGCCACTGTGAAAAACAACCCCATATCAAACTACTTGATTTTTAACATGCCACAGAAATCATAATGTGATTTACAATCCCCATATTAAACCCATAATAATAATCAGAAGAAATGTCACCATAACATCATGACTCACTTGGGTCCTCCAGACTCCATCGTCGAGGACTTGCTCATGGATATTGCGGTCAAAGCAACAGGCTCAATATTCAGAATGTTATTCTCCACAGCACTCTGAATTGACTGAGAGAGCTGAAAAAAGACAGGATGAGACCTGCACCAGTGTTCTCTCATTGTACCTAAACACAAGGAACACGTATGAATACAAGGCTTGAACAAACTTACTTCAGAGCAGGTGAAAGAGAGACAGGGCCCGATGTCCTCTTTGTAGATCCGGCTCAGAAAGGCAGATGACCGATCCAGGCTCGGGTTCTCTCTCCAAGACAAAAACTCGGCAAACAACACAGAGTCCAACTATGGAAGTGCAATAAAGAATGATTTTTAATAAATTGCTTAGTTCATTAAATATAATCAACTACAATACTGGTTAGCTAATTGCCTAATTAACAATTATTCACCAGGTGTGTGTGTGTGCGTGTTTTATACATGATAGTGGCAGGTGAGCTTTGTGCACTCCGTAAGCAGAATATAAGTGCACTCTCTAATGCTATCTTTTAAAACTACATCAGATTTTAGAATATACTATAATAATATATTTTCCATTTTTTAAAGTGTGACATTGATTACGCTGCCTCCTCCATTACAGTGGTCACACCCCCTCAATTACAGCATCTTTTAAAACTCATTCTAAGTGTGAATAAACGTTTAAAAATACGAGGACAGTACTGTGTAGCTTCATTTGTATTCTTCTGGAAGGCATTTTGCTGAAATTTCAGAGTGTACACTGTTTCAATTCAAACATTTTAAATAATATTATAATGTTGATTGATCCTGAGATAGCGAACCAATCAGATCGCTCTTGTACCGTGTAGTATATACTAACATTAATCATACCTCAGTGTGGATGAATCCCAGTTCTGATTGGTCAGAAGTTATGCATGATCTTGGTATAACCTCATGCCTCAGACAGCACTCGCATTAATGTGCCCCTGTTTTCAATTCTATATCTACTTCATTCCTGCTTCCCATGATTCCTTACACCAATAATGGTTGAGATTTTCTTGTTACTATCCAGCCGGGATTGGCAAAGTTCTCAATTAATCGTTTGTGTTAAGGAAAATAATTAAAATGAAATGAAAGATAAGCCTTCCAAACTCTCCTTTTACACATGAACTCATCTATATTTTCATCATCAGGAGGTTTTTACTTACAATTTCGAAGTTGCAACCTGCAAACGCAGTGTGCATTAGCCTGTTTGAAAAGGCTGCCGTTTCACTCTTGCGAGTGTGTGAAATCGCGAGAGCATATGAGTTCGTCAGTTCATATGAGGCAAGATAATGGCAATAATAACAGTACACAGATATTACACTAACAAATCAGATATAAACCAAGGAACTTCTGAATAAAACAAAAACAGGTAAATCTATACATAATACAAGTTTCTGTTTACATCAAACAAGCATCCGCTCGTATATAAGAAGGAATAGTATACCGTGCCATTAATTCATATGCAAATTAGCTCCATATTGCTAACAAAAACACGTAATAATCCCACGAATTTTCGCTACTTTTTCGCAGTACAATGGTGCGCTCCGGTAGGTGGCGTTTTTACTTGTTTTGAATTTTTCCACCAAGTATTATTTATGAAGCACAGCACGTTTTGATAGGAACAGACATAAACTCTGCATGCAATCTTTTATAAAGTTTTTGTTTAATTGCCTTTTAAGTAATTAAAACATGGACTTTAATTTATGTTTGTAATAAGAGTTATATTCGCTGATGAGAGTTTTTTTTGTCAGGAGACATTATTTAACATTTCTTAAATGATGAGTGTCAGCGCATGTGACAGTCATGGTGCTTTTCAGTTTACCCGCACAGGAAACTCTTCAGGACAGAGAAATACACTGTAGTTTTCAGATTCCTCGGGAAAAGGGCAGGCGCTGTGTTTTGAGAGAGAAAGAGCTTCTACTGTATTTTGCTTTCTTCTTGAATATAATATAGAAATAGCACATTCTCAGATATAACTTGAGTGAAGAGTGGAATCCTAAACTTATTTGAAGGTATTTTAGAATTTCTCAGTATTGTACATGTGTATTAACGACAATAAGATGGTTAAAACCTCAAATCCAGGCTTCACTGGAAGGAATAAATCTCAAGACTCTGATCTTTTTTTACAAAAGACTTAAGAACACACATCTGCCTAAATGTTAAGTGACATGGAAACAGTACAAAGTTTAAATACTGACAGTGAACTTCTCGTTGTTCGCTATGAGCCGACTCTCAATAAGGGGAACAAGAAATTGCTGACATGAGTAGAACACGCCTTATTTAACCTCTGCAGTCAGAGTTTCACTGTGATTCCAGTGTACAGACAGCAATCAAGTAGGCACAACCAAAAAAAATCTGAGCCCCTGAACTGACATTGGAAATGGAAAAGAGAGAGAGAGAGAGAGAGAGTTGTAGAAGTAACAGAGGACAGGAGAGCATTATGGAAGTTGAGGACGCAGTAAAGACGAAAGATAAGCTATGAAAACAAAATTACTTTCAGAGGAAATGCTAGTATACCTCTTTTTCTTCCCGACTCGTGTGTGCATTTTCATTGGGCGACTCTGAGTGTAGCTCAGGCAGAGTTAGGGTGGCACTCTTGTTGCGTCTATGTCCTCCCCTCGACCATGACGAAGACCCCCTGGACCCTGGGGACAGTAGTTGGGGGTGGAGCTGGCGGTTAGGGGTCGACGGGGTAGAGGTCAGCACAAGGGCCTTCAGTGCAGTCACTTCTGCCTGTAGAACATCGATCTGAGAGAAAAGAAAAGGTGCACAGCAGAGACTGATTTTCAGTAAGGGTTTACAGTCGCATGTACGCAAGCTGCAATATGAGACACTACCTTGCCCTGTGCCTCTTTTAGTTGCTTTTCGGCTGTTGCTTGTTTAACGTTGGCCTCCCGCACCATCTTGTGAGCCTCCTGGAGAAGTGATTTTGGGTCTCAGTTCAGTAACAGTAATACTTTACTCAACTAATGAACATTGGTATGCAAAATCACACTCATTAATAGTAATCTAAAATAAACAAAATTAAAAAATCTAAACTAAACAAAACTAAAATAATCTAAAATAAACAAAATTAAAATAATCTGAAATAAACAAAATTAAAATAATCTGAAATAAACAAAATTAAAATAATCTAAAATAAACAAAACTAAAATAATCTAAAATAAACAAAATTTAAATAATCTTAAATAAACAAAACTACAATTAAAATAAACAAAAATAAACTAAAACTAAAATAAAAACAAACTACAGTAAAATAACTAAAATAAACAGAATTAAAATAAATATGTCTGAAATAAACTAAGATTGAAATAAACTACAAATAAACCAAACAAAATAAACTAAAACAATCATTAATAAAATAACATTAAAATTAAGAAAAAATAAACAAAACTGATAATATTAAGCTAAAAATTCATATAACCAAAAATAAACATATTCAAAAATAAACTGAGATTAAAATAAATAAAAAAATAACAAACAGACAAAAATAACAAAATAAAAAACCTAAATAAAAAATAATAAATATTAATTCAAATTAAACAAAATTAAAATAAACAAAACTAAAATTAATTTAAATTAACACAACAACTTTAAAATAAACTAGCATTAAAAAAAACCCTAAAAATAAATGAAGTAGGATTATACGAGCGGCTGTCACATCCGACTGCGTGCTATGAAATGGTCCTGTTCACCTCAAAGAGACTTGCAGTCAGTTCCTCCAGTTCCTGCTCTAGTTGGTTTCTCAGATGAGACAGTCGCTCACATTCTTCCCCCTTTAGCTTTAACTCCTGTAAACAAAGAATAACCGACTGTTAGACTTTACAATAACTTCAGGGCTGACAGTATACTCGTAAAATGTGCATACATCCGTAACAGAGTGCAAATCAGATCAGGTTCATCTCTGGTATATCTGTATGATCAAACTCACATGGTTAGAGGGTGTGCAAACACATGACCTGAAGATTACATCGCTCATCATTTTCAGTACTCGAGTCAAAGCTAGTTTGAAGACAGTATGACTGGATACAGATATATGCTGTATTAGACCACGGAAATGGAACCTCAGAGCTCAGAATGATATCACTTTTTATCTCGGTGCTTTTGAGCTATGAAGTGGGGAGGAAAAAACATGGAGGCGTCCATGGTTGTCGTTCGTAAACAACAGTATATTCGCCGAATTGTGATAAATCATGCATATTTAAACTCTGGTATATAGTCAGTGTTATAGATTTAACAAGTGAACATGTCTGCATGCTGATTAAAGGGAATACTTGTTGTATATGCTCATTTCAAAGGAAAAAGTGTTGATTTGAGGCCACAAATTTGGACTTGAGGAGTTCCTGAGTAGAAACTAGGGTGGGTGAGGTGTTTAACTTTGTTTTTTACCAGGTCACAGGTCATGAATTACAACTTGTGTTCTCCAGTTAAATTTAATAGTGTCTAGAAACTCTCTGTAACCTCTTTACTTTGGAACAACCAGTCCAGCTGTTTATTCAGAGCAGATTCAAATCAAGGCAAAGGAGGACTGGACCAGCCCATCACGGGGCATGAGGAAAGATTTGTTTCTCAATGATCTACTCTTCAATACTTACATTACTTTACAGTCCATCTGTTTTCACTTTATTTCTCTACATCTCGTACTCGTACATACTACACAGGAACGGTGCAATCTGATTGGTCCGCTATCTGGGAATTAGGAACATTATTCCAAGTGGACAATGCCTGAATCAAAATGACGGACCAACCTGGTTAGTGACGGGCACTTGGAGCACTTTGTCATCAATGTCACACTTTAAAATGGAAAAATTTATCATAAAAATCTTGTTTTAGTTTGTTTTCTTGTGTTTCCATGTAGTATATAATAAAACTCTAAATAAGTTTAAAACACGCTGTTTACTCATGTGTCCGTGAGGCGTGCACTAAAAGTCTAAATGAGCATAAAAAAGACGCTGTTAACTACACAGCGCTTAGCTCGGCTTGGAGCATGTGGAGCTCACCTGAACTGCCTCTGTAATGGTTAAAATATGTAAAAATACAGTATAAAATCTTGTTTTAGATTGTTTTCATGTTCCTGTGTAGTATATAGTTGGCAGCACAGTGGCATACAGGTTAGCACGTCCGCCTCGCAGCAAGAAAGTCCTGGGTTTGAGGCGAGGGCATTTATCTGTATAGCTTACATGTAGAGCTCTTATTTTTTGAAGCTTCTGTGATTGTTGTAGGAATTCTCACCTCGTATATGGAAAGCTTTTATGAAACTAGAAAATGGAAAAGTAGTAAGTAGTGCTTAGCATTTCTGCCTCACAGCAAGAAGGTCCTGGTTCCAGTCCTGGGTTCGAATTCCGTGTCTGGCTGTTGCTGTGTAGAGTTTGCATGTTCTCCCTATGCTTGTGCGGGTTTCCTCCGGGTACTCCGGTTTCCTCCCACAGTATAAAGACATGCACATTAAGCTAACTGGCTGTTCTAAATTGCCTGTAGGTGTGGATGTGAGTGAATTTTGTCCTGCAATGGTCTTGCGAGCTGTTTAGGGTGTACCCAGCCTTTGCCCAGTGTCGGCTAATATAGGCACCAGCCTCCCCGCAACCCTAGTAGTAAGATTAAGTGGTTCAGCAAATGAGATGAGATGAAGTTCGCTGTAATAGGCAATTTTGCAAATTTCTAGTTTTCTCTCACAGCAAGAAGGTCCAGGTTTCCTTGTGGAGTTTGCATGTTCATTCTGTGCTTGCGTGGCTTTTTTTCCGGTTTCCCCCCACAGTCCAAAAATCAGGCATATTAGGCTAACTGGCTGTTCCAGATTGCCCCAGAGTGCCCCGACTTGGCTGTCAGTTCTTTGGGAACCACCACATGGACGGGCTTGGTGTAGATGGACCGGGCTGACATATGTTGATACACTGATGGCAGACACTGGACTTCAGAACACACTGGATATCATGAGGATAATGGAGGACAGGGATCACTGGAGAGATATTGTTCATGATTTTCGGGAATACTACCGACTTAACCAACCAAGTGCTGTCTTCTCCTTTAAACATGGGATGGTATGGATGAGAAGGAGAATCAGTCTCCTCTAAAGTAGAATGCCTAGATTATTCATTCATTTGCCAAACTGCTTAACCCGGCAGGGTCGTGGGGAAGCTGGCGCTCATCTCAGCTGACTCTGGGTGAAGGCAAGGTATACCCTCAACAGCTTGCCAATCCATCACGGGGTCAACACATACATGTCTTTGGACTGTCAGAGTAAACCAGAGTATATGGAGGAAACCCGAGCCTGGGACCCGAACCCAGGACCTTTTTGCTGTGTGGTGGACGTGCTAAGCAGTACACCACCATCCCGCGACCATACCGAAATTAGACTACACAAGGGTCATTCCGTGCCACTAATGAACATCAACCAAATTTCCAAAACCTTCCCCGGTGACCGTCTCGGATTTTTATGATTTTTCTTTTTCAAGTACCTCCATATGTGTGATGAACCCATGCAAAATAGTTCTGCTTAATTCCTAATAGTTTCACAGAAATACATTTTTGAAATAGGGTGCCCTCAACCCCAATTTTATACCCGTGAGTGAAATTCGAGTTTTTTTTTTTCATTTTCAAAAGGCAATATCTTGGCAATAAATGCATGTAGGGACCTGAAACTTGGTATGGACAATATTTGGAAAAACTACTGCAAGAAAATAATATTTAAAATTACATCATTTGCATATTTTCATTTTAATACCATCACAAACATGGCAATTTGTTAATTTGCGAATTTTATTTTGAAAAAGTAGGACACACCTACTGGGAAGAAGCTACAAGGAATACGGCTCATATTGTAGATATAAAGGTTATTGACCTTCAGTAAGGAAACAATCATGTTCCTCAGTTGAAGCTTCTCAGAGTTACAGCAACCGAAAAATGGAGCAAAAAATAAAATAGCGAAAATAGACCTTCCTTCACAGAGGAGTTTGACAATGTTGACACGTGCTCAGCCACTTCAAAATTTGTCTGAAGAGACATTGTTTATATGCCAACTTTGTGTCAATTTCGTTTTCTCTAGCTCAAATACCTTCATTTTGAAAAAAATTAACAATTAGGTGAACCGTTTTTATTCATTTCTACATTTTACACTTTAAATACATACTTGTCTGTTATGTATTATAACACCAGAGTCTTAAAATAATATAAATAAAACAAATATATAAATAAAAACAAATTTTTACTTTGGTGAATTCGTTCTTTCACAATAGTTTATAATAATATATTGCCATATGTATTCATTTTATAAACATTTTTACAAAAATGAGAATTAATTATTATTAATTATTAATTAGTAGTATTATTAATTATTATTAATTATTAATTAGCAAACATTAATTTTATACAATCGTATTGTTGTACACGTACATTGTGTGTACAGAAAAAAATGCTATCATAACACATTTACTTTACCCTCAGTCTGACAGAGTGACAACTGCAGGTTATAAATAGATCTGATTAAGTCAGCATTGTTTTCAAAGTAGCTTATTATGTAACCTGTTCCTTGCTTATTAAGCCACCTAGAGACTGTACATAATATTATGTTAGTCTAGTGTAGTATCAGGGAGGAGTACACATGTGTGTGTTAAAACTAAGCAAATTCATAATCTTTATATAAAGATATATTTCAAAATAATATTTATATAATATTATGGAGGAAAAGACAGAAAGTAGCACATCAGCGCAGTGCAGTATTGGACGTATCTTGAATGAAGAATGTGATAAGACATTATTTACAAGGAAATGTGGACAACTGCTTATTCAGGATTTGTCAGAAAAAGACAGAAACTCTAAATATCCAAAACTCTAAAAATCCTTCTAAATACATTTGTTTTCATCATGAGAAAGTACACATCTCATCTCATGACCCTTTCAATATACACAAGAAACGAGTACTGAGTGAGTGTAATTTCAAAGGTCAATCTCTGTAATTGGACTATCATTTAATAATTAATTTGAATGATACTTAAAAAAATTGCTTTATTATTGATATTTTATAAACAATACTGGATAGTATTTTTTTATGTATTATCCAGTAGTATTTTCAGTAAATTCTTCCTTTACTATCATTTTCGCATATAAACGGTTGACTTAGTTAATAATTCTTTTCACCATGAAGGCATTTGAGCTGGAGAAAAAAATTTTAACACAAAGTTGGCATATAAACACTGTATCTTAATTTTTTTTTTTGAAGTGGCTGAGCACGTGTCAACATTGTCAAACTCCTCTGTGAAGGAAGGCCTATTTTCGCTATTTTTTTTTTCTTTCCATTTTTCGGTTGCTGTAACTCTGAGAAGCTTCAACTGAGGAACATGATTGTTTCCTTACTGAAGGTCAGTTACCTTTATATGTGAAATCTACAATACGAGCCGTATTCCTTGTATCTTTTTTTCAGGTAAATCGGAGACGGTCACCTGGGAGCCTCTGGTTGATTTGGCATGGAATGACCCACAACCTTAATTTTTGTCTTTCATGGTGGTCATTATATCAAATCAAACAATCATAGTGCTGCATATTCTTGGGTGGTGGGAGACTGGGAACACTCATTTGACCCTGACCCATCATTGGTCATATCCTCGAGTGTCAATAATTGTTCATCATGAGTCTTGAGGAACACGTCATAGCAGTGGCAAGAAAATCCAAATCATTCGGACATGCTAAACGTTCGTCGGTGTGTCGTAGGGTGCCGCAGATTCTACACCGCAGTTCTTCAATTATGTCGCATTACAAGCCCTGAACTTCATATTCAGACCTGATGCTAGAAATTTATCACCAGTGACAAAACAGTGTCAGAATCCAGCTGAATCATGACGCCTTATCCTGGTATAACATGCTGTATGTGAGTGAAGCGGTGGCGCAGTGGTTAGCACATCTGCCTCACAGCAAGAAGGTCGTGGGTTTGAGTCCCGAGCGTTTCTGTATGCTTGTGTGGGTTTTCTCCAGGTACACGGGTTTCCTCCCACAGTCCAAAAACATGCACGTTGATTGTGAATGATCGTGTGTGTGTGTCCCTGTGATGGTTTGCCGCGCGGTTTAGGGTGTACCCTGCCTTCGCCCAGCCTCACTGAGCGAGTGAGTGAGTGTTGTGTTGTGTTGGCACCTTCTGGGCAGCATCCAGCTGCTCTCTGAGGAACTCTGTGCCTTTCTCTCTGATCTCTATAGAAGAGCTTCGTAGCCGGGACACGGTGTAGGCTTCTCGTCTCCGAGTCTCTGTCTCGTCCTGCAGCATCGTCTCTCCTCGACCTTCTCCAGGCTCCGTCCCAGGTTCCAGCTCCGCCTCAAAGTCTGTTAACCTGCGGAAAAGCAAACAACTCAGTGAATCAGTCCGGCATGTCGTGTCATGTCATGTTTGTAAACAACTCGTCAGTTCTGAATCAGGATCATCTGGGATCAGTGGCAGGCCTGTAGTCTAAGGTTGATAAACCTCTGAACTTTACTTTCATGTTCAGAAAACAGTCACAACCTGGAACTGACTATTTCTAGGAACAAAAACAAAGCGGAACTGCACTGTTGGAGTCTTAAACAGCTGCAGAATTCTGTAGAAATATGCTGCATGGTAACTTTTAGCCTGGAGATCCACACCCTTACCCACAAGCATCCGCTTCGCACGAGCGCCTCAAAACAAACCCGTCTCAGGTCTTTCCTTCAGCACTGTCCACAACACTCCTTCTCTCAGAACGGGTGGGTTTTAAAATATCACACTCTCCAGGGTCCCAGTGACGCCCAGGAACCCAAACTCCTCGAGAATGTGTTTTGATTTGACGCCCGAAACTCCGACACGGACGGAGCAGGAAAACTTTCGGTGTTTCGTCCAGCTGGAGCCGGTCACATGACCTCCGGGCGTCGCTCAGACTCCGCCCACCGTGACGACAGCGCTCAGAAATCCATGAGATAGAAACCTACAAGCCCGGCCACGCCCCAAAGGTGTACAAGGCAATGACGTTGTATCGGTATCTGGTAACAATATCAGGGGGCGTGGCCTCCGCCTAGAAGGATTTACTTTGTTTTTCTTTTTTTTCTTTTTTTATTTCCTCCACTCTGACCCTGGCAACACTGGAAAACACACAGCACAGTCCCAGAGGTAGGAATGCCAGCACTGTGAGCATGATCCAGAATCATGACATCTCACCCTTCAGGACCACAGGCTTTAAAAAAGAAATGGATGCACCCTAGTGGGCAGTGGTGGCCCGGTGGTAGGGGGCTGGATTACTGATCCCAGGGTCGGGGGTTCAAGCCCCACTAGTCACCCCAGTGCAGCTAGCTGGGTTATCAAAGGCCGGCCATGTCTCTCACTGTCTGTGCTGACTTTCGAAAAGAGTAGTCTGCGTAGCCGTCAGCTTGTTTCTGCCCTGCGATGGCCTGGCGAGCTGTCCTCTCCCAGAGTCGGCTGAGATGGGCGCCAGCCTCCCCGCGACCCTAATTAGGATTAAGAAAACGCTTCAGAAAATGAATAAATGGATGTACCCTACCATTTGCATGTTCTTCCTGTGCTTATGTGGGTTTCTTCTGGGTACACCGGTGATTGTGACTGATCGTGTGTGTGTTGTCCCTGTGATTGTTTGTCCAGTGGTTTAGGGTGTACCCTGCCCTCGCCCACTGTCGGCTGAGATAGGCTCCAGCCTCACTGAGTGAGTGAGTGAGGGCCTTGTGTTGGCCCCTTCTGCGCAGCATCCAGCTGCTCTCTAAGGAACTCTCCGGTGTAGGCTTCTCGTCTCTGAGTCTCTGTCCCGGAGCATCGTCGAGTCATTTCCTCATGCTTGCATGGGTTTCCTCTCACAGTCCAAGGACATGCATCTTGGGCTAATTTGATATCCCAATTTTATCCTGGTTGTGGGTGTATTTGTGAATGGTTGTGTGTGTTGCCTTGTGAATTGTTTGTGTTCCCCGCCTTCGCCCAGTGTTTGCCTACCCACGATCCTAATAGGATTAAGCGGTTCGGCAAATGAGTGAGTGAGTGATATCTGATCGTAAATATCTGTCAACTATGGTGTGAGTGTAAATGGTTGTGTGTGTGTGTGTATGTTGGCCCTGCAATTAAGGGTCATTGCCCAGTGTCAGCTGAGAGCCGCTCCAGCCTCCCTGCGATCCGATTAATGATTGAAAGCGGTGTGACAAATGAGTGAGTAAATGAGTATATAGTGCTGGGGTGGCATGATGGCGTAGTGGTTAGCACGTCCGTCTCACAGCAGGGAGGTCATTGGTTCGAGTCTCGGGCTCAGCAAGGACGTTTCTGTCTAGAGTTAGCAAGCCCTGTGCTTGCATGGATTTCCTCCCACAGTCCAAAGGCATGCATATTAGGCTAATTGGGTATCCCAAATTGCCCCTTGTTGGGAGTGTGAGTGTAAGTTGTGTGTGTGTGTGTGTGTATGTGTGTATGTTTGCCCTGCAATGTACTGGTGGGCTGTTCAGGGTGTACCCGGCCTTTGCCCATAGTTGGCAGATAGGTTCCAGCCTCCCTGTGAACCTTATAGGTTTAAGCGAATGAATGAATATATAGTGCACAGAGGGTCACTAACCAAGCAATATATACCGTCATGTGTTGTGTTCTTCCTTATGACAGGAGGCGTAAGACAAATTTAGGAGTTCTAGCACAAAAATAAGGGCGTATGACAGCACAAACAGCCGCAATCAATAATGTAGATAGAGACAATCGAGAAAATAAAATGAAGACAAAAGGGAGTAAGACATTAAATATGAAAAATAAAGTTACAATGCAGTGAAAGAAATTGATCCATATTTGATCTAATAAAAGGCAGTGGCAGTTTTTCTTGTGGCCCACCAGCTCACTTGATATTGACCTGTCTTTTTATATTATAATTACATAATACAGCAGTAAGGAGTAGCGTCTGAAAGCATTTTATCACTTCACCGTTGAGCTCACTATATGGACCTCTGTTTTTAATTCCCTCTGTAGTGAGTAGGGGGTAGTAAATGAGTGAGTGATTTCGGACACAGGGCATGTCGTCTCACTGAGTTTTTTCTGGTCTCTGTTGCTGCAGACTTGCTCATCAAGGATGTATAGGACTTTTTGGTTCCTTTGATACATATAGAGAAATTCATTCATCCATTCATTTTCTAAGCCTATTAATCCTAATTATGGTCGCAGGAAGGCTGGTGCCCATCTCAGCCGACTCTGGGCAAAGGTGGGGTACACCCTAAACAGCTCACCAGGCCATCACAGGGCCAACACATACACACACACAACCATTCGCACATACACTGACACCTATGGGCGATTTGGAACAGCCAATTAGCCTACTGTGCACAAAATAGATGGGTAACTAGCTTGTCAAAGTCAAGCCTTGTCAGAAAAGGAAAGTGAATAAAGGAAAAGAGGACCAATGCTTTTTGGACTAATCATTTTGCCATGCAGATTTCATGGTTGCCCTTTTTGAACATATGCTCATTGATTATTCAGTCCTTGATAGCTAGAAACATAGTGATGTGGTCATCAGTGTAAATGTGTTTGACACCTGTGATCTTCAGTAACCTCTTTTTCTTTCATGGTCAAGGTTGTGGTGGGTCCAGATTCAGTCCCATAAACACTGTGTGCAATGTGGGTGTCATGCCACTGGCTGGAGTGAGAGGCAGATGCAGAGACGCTGGACTTTATTTGTGACTCCAGGCAGATGTATCCAAAACGCAGTTAACTCAAGCAGGTAAGCACATAGACTAGGCATGAACATCAGAACTAAGGAGAGAACAAAACTGGAGAAACCCCTGGGAACTAAACCCACAAGGATCTCAGGTGTGGCAACATACTGAGCATAGGGAATCTACAGACACATATGCAAGTATACTGTACATGCACAGTGCTTCCCATCATGCTGGGCGTGTTTATGTACTTTATGTAGTATGGACTACAGGTGCACAACAATCACCTGTGCTTTCACTCTGCTTGCTGAGCCTCCTGGGGCGTGTTGTAGGCGCGCTGTAGTTCTTCCGCCTAGGAAACTTGGAATTGCTGAGAGCGAAGCTTGAGCATCAATCAAGAGCGAGGCTCAGCTACGCAGAATACGGAGGAAGATGGGAGGAATCTGTGACAGTGGGATTACACCCTAAAGCTGTACCATTACATTCTTTAATAATAATAAAACATTTTGTATTCCTATTATTAGTAGGCACTGGGAATTCTGTGGAGGGCACGGTAACCTACCAGCATGAAGTTTCTGGGTTTCTGTATTCTTCTGCGTGAGGTCTGCATGTTTTCGCTATGCTTGTGTGGGTTTCCTAAAAGTACTCCTGTTTCGTCCCACAGTCCAAAGACATGCACATTAGGCTAATTGGCTATTCCAGATTGCTGCGAGGTGTGAGTGTGAATGGTTGTGTATGTATGTTGGCTCTGCAATGGTCTGGCAGGCTGTTAAGGGGTACCCCACCTTCGCCCAGTTTCGGCTCAGATAGGCACCAGCCTCCCTGCGACCCTAGTAGGATTAAGCATTTCAGCAAATGAGTAATTCAGGGTGATTTTCTCCTCTGAAAGTTATTCCCATCTCTAATATAGTAAAGTATACAGATTTTCTGACGAATGTACAGATATCTTGTATTAAAAGCATTGTACAGTACATGTTCTCACATTACTGAGCCAACTCCACGTGATCGTTAAGAGATTTTTCTGTTTGTTTTTTCTTTTTTCTTTTTGAAAAATATTTTCTCTTTTTCAGTACTTGGAAACATTGCACTGAGAAGAAAAGAACCATCTCTTTTGTAGTCACACTTGCATTTCACATGCAGTAGCATGAGATAAATCTGATGTATTCAGAACATTAACTATAATAGCAACTTAAAACATACTTTCCAACAGGACATTCTTCTTTTTGAGCTCTGCTGTGCTTGCTTCGCTGGTGACCTGAAGAATCTTCATTCCCAAAAAATGCATTTGCGGCCAATCAGCAGGAGCTCAGATCCAGGGCTTGGTGTGGATACTACTGAAGGAGAAGAGGATATACACACAGAATAGATTCCCCTTAAATGCATCCATCCTCCAGGGGGAGCTCATATAACCAACCCAGGCTTTTCCCAACATCTCTGCATATGTTCCACCATGGTTCTCAAATATTATCCTACAAAAAATATATATAATGTTTTAAACCGCACTTAACGTACAACAAGAGCACTTGGAGAGTGCAAACCTCTGCCAAGCCCAGCAATTCCCTATATGAGCTAAAATGTCAAAAATTGTTTTATCTTACAATGTTGAAGAATGGAACCAAAATTTGATCCAAATCATCTCCAAAATTTAATGGAGTTTTCCTTGTCCAGAGGCCCACCTCTGGTAGAAATCTTAATGTAAAAAATCTGTATATAATTTTTGAGTAATCCTGGTAACAAAACAAACACACAAATTGAAGGTAATTATTGTTTCCATTATGATGAACAGAGCTTACTCCAATGACTTGTGAGTGCTGCAAACATTAGTTTGATGAAACGATTAATGATTTGATTAATAGTCTATTAAATGAGCGATCAGTATTGTCTGAAGCTTTAAGAAAGAGAGTTTGTCTCCTCAGGATGGATAAATTCCATCTTGGAGATGAACATTCATTCATTCATTCATTCATTTTCTGAACCGCTTAATCCTAATTAGGGTCGCAGGGAGGCTGGCGCCCATGTCAGCCGACTCCGGGCGAGGGCGGAAATGAACATTTCTATGGGAATTAATGGGAACATATAGAATTTAACAGAAATTGTCTGGAAATTCGGGGTAATGTATACCAGCTGTACCATGTACAAACTTAAATATGAACATGTTTTTTCATAACCGACATGAATGCAAAATTTTCTAATATGTATGTGTATAGGTTGCACAGTGGTATAGCGGGTAGCACGTCTGCCTCACAGCAGGAAGGTCCTGGATTTGATTCCCGGGTTCGGCAAGGTAGTTTCTGTGTGAAGTTTGCGTGTCCTCAATTTCTTTTTGAAAATTGCCCCTAGGTGCGAGCATGAATGGTTGTGTGTGTTGGCCCTGTGATGGTCTGGTGAGCTGTTTAGGGTGTACCCCACCTTTGTCCAATGTTGGCTAATATAGGCTCCAGCCTCTCTGCAACCCTAGTAGTAAGATTAAACTGTTTAGCAACTGACATGAGATGAAGTTCCCTGTAATAGGCAATTTTGCAAATTTCTAGTTTATTCCCATATGTTCCTATTATTTCCCATAGAGAGTGTCCAATATTGAAATTTTGCAACCCAAGGTGTGACTGTACGTTATTGCTATAATTTTTAAAATAAAGGTTTATAAAATATGGTTTAGTCTGTTGATTGTTGTCTAACTGTTCCTGATTTCCCAAATTCCATGTTGAATGGACTGTGTTCTCTCATCACAACTTTAAGTGCAGAAAGTTGTTCAGAGTTATGGGTACAGTGGATTGCAGCATAACTTCAGGAGAAGGAAAAACAAGACTGGTGAGGAAGCAATTGTTAATAACAGCTGCTATAACGTGCAGTACCAGTCATTCTAAGAGAAATAGAAGGTGTGTTCAAACTTTTAAGTGGTAGTGTATGTGCTGATGTAAAGTCTGAAACAAGCCTTTTGATGCTCTAAACCTTGTCTTCTAAATAAATAAGGTGAATTTTTCATTTCAAACGTTTTTTACAGACTGTGTATTTGAGGTCATGGGCTGTTCCTGATGTGTCCTACACCCTCCTTATTTACTTGAGCACAGGTTAATCTTTGTCTCTGGTCAGGAGACCAAAGTTTCCAAAGTTGTCCTTAGTGAAGTATAACTATCTGTTCTTTAGACTTACCAACCTGTATATAGTGAACTATTTGAACATATATATATATATATATATTGCAATATAGCAACAGGTGGTGCTAAGTGTATACTGTACTACAGATGAGTTTTGTTAAAGGCTTATTTTGAGCATTTTTGCTATTTTCTAAGTTAATTTTCAGACATTTCTTGCCAGTCAGTTTTTCTTTACATTTTTGTAAACATAGCAATGTATTAAAGCCATAAACTGTCAGTATTATCATTTCTAAAGTTTGTTTTTCTTTTTTAAAAATGAAATTCTATCCACCCCAGTATTAAGTAAAATGGAGCCACAAATCATAATAAGTGCGTGTCCCTCTTCACCTAAAATATGGGGTGAATAGGGAGAGGCATTTTTTTTAATTATTATTTTTTTAAAAGGTGGTTTAAAATATTCTTGTGACAAAAGTATGTAATTCAATAGTATTACCAAGTGGCCAAACTATGATAGTGAACTGTTCTACCAAAAAATAACTGCAACAGAATTAGCAAAGAAACATGTAAAAAAAAAAAAAAAGTGTCCATTTTCACCCTGTTTTACAGTGCTTATTAAAAAAATTAATAAATAAATAAATCCAGGAGATCAGCAGTTTTTGTGTTACTGGCACTAAGAACCATGCCACAGTCACTGAGTTCACATTTTCCCCATTCTGACCTTGCCTGTAAACGTTAACTCTAGCTCTTGTTCTGTATGTGCATGGTTTTATTAACATGATTGGTTGATTGACTGAGTTCAAGTCTTTAGTAAAGTGGCTGGTGAGTGTTTGATCCTACCATCTACCAAAGTGATAAATAAAAAGAAAGAAAAAAATTGCTATTACTGCTAATGTAGCATAGACACTTTGAATGTAATGCAGTAAACTGAGGGACATAATGACTCAGTGGTTAGAACTGTCACCTCACATTGAGAAGGTTCAGGGTCTTACTCGTTTCCAAGAGCTTTTCTGTGTAGATTTTCATGCTCTATCCATTCAGAGGAAACCTGCACGAGCATGGATAGAGCATTAAAATCTACATAGAAAGGCTCTTGGAAACGAGTCCAGGGTGTAATCCGCCTCTTATCCAAAGTCAAATGGGGTTGGCTCTGGTATATAAAATGGATGGACAACATTAAAGTAATTATTAAATAAATCATCAAGATTTATTGTTTGATTTATTTAAACAGAAGGGAAACTGGAACATATCTTACAGGCTAATAATGATTTAACAATCCACCATTTCTCCCAGCTCACCTGCGTTGCAGCAGCTGGTATCAGGTCAGGCCAAGCTGGATTTTTTCAGCAGACTTGTTTGGTTGCATTTCGAAGTGTTCGTCCTTCGAGCATCCGATGTTTTATTTCAGTGTGTCTTTGTGTCAAGGTTGTAGCCGTCAAGGTTGTAGCTATTGGATTTTTCTTTCAATATCATTCAAAGTTTAAAGGGGCCATGTCATGGTTGTTTGAAGATAATAGCGTAAATATCAAGAATGGTGTCACCAAACAAAACATAATCATTCATGTACATGAAAATGTGGTTTACGAAGGATATTAGACCTAAATTGGGTTCATGCATTAAGTTTGTGAGGGGTTTGCAATGTGATCTCAATCTTTGAAAACAGATTCAGCCAAATATGATTTCAAAAAAGGCAGCATGGTGGTGTAATGGTGAGCGCATCCGCATCCACAATCCGCATTACAGCCTTATAGGATTAAGCGGTTCAGCAATAGAGTGAGTCACTGATTTCAAAAAGTCCATGTCACAATCCAATTCCATAACCTCCATATTGGGCACAGAGTCTTTTTGATTTGAAAAGTGAAAATATAGACACGTTTTTTTGGACATTCATGGCATATTTAGATGAATTTTTGTCAAAAAGCATGACACGACTCCTTTAATGCTGATATCCTGGCGAAAATATGTATTAAACTGCCCATAATGCATTATGCATCAGAAATAATATTTGCTAATAGTAATATATATGATTTGCAGTGCGTTGGTCTGGTTAAATCAGTGAAACTAGACCCAGATATAGATTAGCATTAGGTTTCTAGGCAGGTTTTTAATTCCAAAATCTAACCATTTTAACCCAAAACCGAAGCCTTACTTTAGTTTTTTTCTGCTTGTGTTTTGTACGCCTAATGCTAGTTATAATTTGTTCCATTTCATTTGTCTGGGACGGCACCGTGACTTAGTGGTTATCATGTCTGCCTCACAGCAAGATGGTCCTGGGGTCAAATCCCAGGCTCGGGTGTTTCTGTGTGGAGTTTGCATGCTCTCCCTGGGCTTGCATGGGTTTCCTCCCACAGTCCAAAGACATGCACATTAGGTTAACTGGCTGCTCCGAATAATTTACTCTTTAAAAGAGTTTAGTAAAAGACTGAACTGGGTGAATGCTTCAGAGAGCAGGATTTTCTCCACCAGGTGTTGCTAGCCGCTCTGAAAGTCTGCATTCTGGGTGGAATTGGTGGTGATTCACAAAAATTGCTCATTGCACTATTATAGGATTAACTATGTCCTGGTGCTGTGTGTGCAGGTTATTCTGTACTGAAGGATTACTGAAGATTACTAAACTACAACTTCCCCAACAATGTTCCATTGTTGCTGAAAAGAGATTACCATGTCAAGTGACTTGAATTGTAGGCATCAACTTTGTCCTTTTTCCTCCTGTTCAGGATCTTGCTCTTCACTGTTGCTCATGAAGCCTGTCACCCTTCGTTTCCTTACACACTGTGAGTAGCTTTAATATGGGCTTTTCTTTTCTTTTTTCTTTAGTTATTCAGTATTTTGTTGTATGGCAGTCAAGGAATTAGATCAGGGGAACCTAATTCAGATCCTATAGGTCTAAAATCCGGTACATTTGGATGATTTCATTACTCTGACATGCCAAATGATTTAAGAAACTGTCCGAGTGGGAAAATCACTAAACTGTGCTGTACTCCATCTCTCTCGGGCATGAATTCAGACCCCTGTATTAAATATTATTAAGCCAGCACAGGAGAATTAAACAAGTAAGAAACCTAATCATACTAAAAGTGAAATTCTGGTATAAACACGGCTGTGAATAACTCTACCTAACCGATTCAATTCTACCTGACTGATTCAATTCTACCTGACTGATTCAATTCTGCCTGCCCGATTCAATTCTTCCTGACTGATTCAATTCTACCTGACTGATTCAATTCTACCTGCCCGATTCAATTCTTCCTGACTGATTCAATTCTACCTGACTGATTCAATTCTACCTGACTGAGTCAATTCTACCTGACTGAGTCAATTCTACCTAACTGATTCAATTCTACCTAACTGATTCAATTCTACCTGACTGATTCAATTCTACCTGACTGATTCAATTCTACCTGACTGATTCACAGTCATATAAACAACTAACACTAATATCCATATTTTTCTGGGTGGCATAGTAGTTAGCATGTCTGCGTCACAGCAAGAAGGTCCTGAGTTTAAGTCCCAGGCTCAGCAAGGGTGTTTATGTGTGGAGTTTGCATGTCCTCCCTGTACTTGTGTATGTTTCCTCTGGGTACACCGATTTCCTCCCACAGTCCAGACATGCACATTAGGCTAACTGGCTGTTCCTACTTGCTCCTAGATGTGAGTGTGAATGGTTATGGCCCTGCAATGGACTGTTCAGGGTGTGCCCCACCTTCGCCCAGAGTCGGCTCCAGCCTCCCCGTGACCCTAGTAGTAGGATTAAACGGTTCGGCAAATGAATGAATGAATAAATAATGTCTTACTCCATTCAGGCTTATTTATATTTTCTATTGTCTGACTGTCTGTTTATAGGGCAGCAAGGTGGCGTAGTGGTTAGCATGTCCGCCTCACAGCAAGAAGGTCCTGAGATCGATTCCCAGGCTCGGGTGTTTCTGTGTGGAGTTTGCATGTTCTCCCCGTGCTTGTGTAGGCTTCCTCTGAGTACTTTGTTTTCCTCCCACAGTCTAAAGACATGTACATTAGGCCAACTGGCTGTTTCAAATTGTCCCTAGGTGTAAGTGTGAGTAATTGTGTGTCTGTTGGCCCTGTGATGGTCTGGAGCTGTTCAGTGCGTACCACACCTTTTCCCAGTGTCAGCTGAGATAGGCACAGCCTTCCTGCAACCATAGAAGTTGGATTAAAATTTTCAAGAAAGAAGTGATGAGTGTCTGTTTATAATGTTTTATACACCCAGGGTTGCGTGAGATAGGCTTCAGGCTCCCCACAACCCTAGTAGGAAAAAGCGGTTCAGCAAATGAATGAGTGATGATGTATTTTTCTGTTACTATATGTGTCTATTTTTTGTATGAAACACAGACTTCAAGAACTTTTAAGAGATGACAGTGACATACTCACGCAGGGTTGCCGATGCCCGTCTTGGGACGTTCTCTCACCTGCTGCTGCGCTGGAAAGGGAGCATTTACAAGCTGCTGTACCGAGAGCTGCTCATCTTCATTGTGCTTTACTGCATCATCAGTGTCCTCTATAGGTACAAGCAAACAATGGTGCCACTGCAGTAGTTTAATCATTAATTTTATTATTATTTTAAATATAAAAATCAAATGGAGATTAGGAAACGATAGTTTGTGCTGAATCAGTTACACAAGGCAATACAGGACATGGGCGGCACAGTGGTGTTGAGGTTAGAACGCCCTGGGTTTGAATCCTGGGCTTGGTGAGGGCGTATCTGTGTGGAGTTTGCATGTTCTCCCTATGCTTGCATGGAGTTCTTTAGGGGTACTCTGGTTTTCTCCCAGAGTCCAAAAACATGCACATTAGCCTAATTGGCTGTTCCAAATTGTCCAAATTGTGTGAATGTGAATAGTTGTTTGTGTTGTTCTACACTGGTCTGGCAAGTTGTTCAGGGAGTACCCTGCCTTCGCCCAGGGTTGGCTGAGATAGGCTCCAGCCTCCCCGTGACCCTAGAAGTAGGATTAAGCGGTTCAGTCAATGAGTGATGAGTAAAGAACATCCTTTAAAAGTGATGCATGATCATCCTACATCTGTGTATGATACAGGCTCCTATTGGATGATAGCCAGAGAAGGCTGTTTGAGAAACTTGCCATCTACTGTGATCAGTATGCACAACTCATTCCTGTATCATTTGTACTGGGTGAGTGAAGCTCTCTCTCTCTCTCTGTCTCTGTGTCTCACTCTCTCTCTCTCTCTCTCTCTCTCTCTCTCTCTCTCTCACTCTCACTTCTCACAGCTTTACTTTTGTTGACCATGTGCATTTTCCCTCTTGATGTACATTAACAGTTGAAAGCCCCAAAGGGCAAATTACTCCACAGCTTTCAATCTACACGCAAAACAGAAACCAGACTTGCGTCTGAAAGTAAATGCATATCTAAAAGCTCCTTTACACGACCTACAGCATGAGACTCCTTGCAGCTGTACTACTTTATATATGCAGTATAATCAGTTGTGTGTGATCATAAATAATTGTAACTCTGTCGTTCCAAGTGGAATATATTTATTTATTTATGTGAGCCAGGTTTTTATGTGACCCTGGTGGTATCTCGCTGGTGGGGGCAGTTTGAGAGCATCCCATGGCCGGATCGTTTGTCAATGTTGGTGGGGGGACATGTTCGAGGGGCAGATGAAGGTGCCAGGCTGATCCGCAGGAGTCTAGTTCGTTATGCCAACCTGTCTGGCATCCTTATCTACCGCTCCATCAGCACTGCCGTCTATAAGAGGTTTCCCACCATGCAGCACCTGGTACAAGGAGGTATGTTGCTATAATAATAATTCCTTTTGAGCTGACAGTGATACAATCACAGGTGTGCTGCTAGAATACACACTTCTTTGTGTATGCAATAATTGCAGATGATTTATTATTGCTATTAATAAAAACATGATGTAGGATTAGAAAGTACTTACTTTAAAGGAGAAGACAGCACTTGTTGAAAGTTAATCTAAAAAAAAACCCTCTGTCCTAAAATCTTAGACTGATAGCTGCAATTTTAAAGATTTTATGGGTTGATATTTAAAAACTGAGTCTCAGAATGATGACATCATCAAGGCCCAAGTTAACATGAAGGAGAATGGCTTCAAACATAATTTCTTTCAGTGTTTCAGGAGTTTGTGCGTAAATATATTAATCCTGGTGTGTATATATAGCTTATCACTGCACAGGTAACGATTTTAATCTAAACCCTTTTCACACCCCCAACACAAATCTGTCAATAAATGGCATGAATGCATCAAAATCCTACACTTGTACATGTTAACTTGGGCCTCGATGACATCATCATTCTGAGACTCAGTTTTCAAATAACTGCCCATATAATTGTTTAAACAGAAGCTATCGGCAAGAAATTAATCTTGATATTTGAATGAGATTAACTTTAACAAGTGCTGTCTTCTTTAAGGAGGTGCCTGGAAATATAACCTTTAGAAAAATAACACCAGAATATCTGGGAGTTGATCATGTTTTAGATGTGTATTACTGTGTGATCACTATGTTACTACTTGAGTCTTATGAATACTTTATAGGCATGTGTGGTCACTCTACACAAACACACACATTATTAGAAGTATCAATATGTGAGTGCAGCAAGGAACCCTGCAGTAGATTTCTGATTGCATTAAGTCCACGGTGAGAAATGGGAAATAAGTCAGCCTGAGTAGTGCAGAATGATGCAGTGGTTAGAAGTCTGTGAAATACAGTTCCCAGCCAGTGCCCACCAGATTAATGGTCTGTTGCTGCAGAACCTCCATGATTTAAATTTCAGGGTAAAGTCTAAAACAGACAAACAATGGGAGGTTTATTGGAGCTTACCTTGGATATATATATATATATATATATATATATATATATATATATGGGCTGTTTCATGGTCAGGGTTGTCTTTTTAACATTATTTATGTGACCACTTTACGTAGACACTTGCATA
>JBCNYH010000007.1:6704050-6717944 GCA_039654325.1 Tandanus tandanus
GTGTGAGCGTGGGTGTGTTTTACCATCTTATTGCATTTCACTGGTAGCTTTTTCCTGCCACAGTCCAAAGACATGCACATTGGCCCTGTTGGCCCTATAGTTGAAACTTCTACGTTGGAGGGTTCCATTACTGTTTGATGTTATTCGGCTGGGGTGGCACAATGGCATAGCGGTTAACACATCCAACTCACTGTAAAAGTCGTGGGTTTGAGTCCTGGGCTCGGTGAGGGTGTTTCCGTGTGGAGTTTGCATGTTCTCACAGTGCTCGCATAGGTTTCCTCCGGGTATTCCCCCCCACAGTCCGAGGACATGCACATCATTTTTACTGGCTGTTTGTGTTTGTGTTGGCCCTGCAAGGGACTTGCGAGCTGTTCAGGGTGTTCCCCACCTTTGCCAGGGATGGCTGAGATAGGCTCCAGCCTCCCCGCGACCCCAGTAGGACCCTTAGGACACTAGAAGGAGCCTATCTCTTAAGCGGTTTAGCAAATGAATGAGTGAGAGAAAGAGAATGGTTGTGTAAACACTCCTCCACTCCAGTAGTTGGCGACAACACATTAAAGGCTCAACCCGCGCTGTAGCCTAAATTCTTCTTCTCCACTCCCACAGCGCACTACACTGGATAGGAAGTAATCAGTCGATGTAGGGCACTGTGTGTACGTGAGAGGCTCGTTTGGGATACAGCCTACACCCTGTCCAACATTAGAGCGGAATTTAAACTGAAATGAAGAGTAAGGAAAGGGTTTAAAATGGGGATTAATGTACAGTTTAAAGTTCCCGTCCAGGTTTAAATCGGTTGTAAGAAGTTTCTTTCTGTCTTGTGTGTAAATAAGGTATATTAGAGAGGCTGTGGGATTATATTTTTTGGAAATAAAGTGTGTACTGGGACATGGCTGGCAGTTGTAGTGATTCCCCCAGCATGGTGTTCTTTGATTTGGAGACTACAGGCCTTGGTATGTGGTTATTTGTTGACATGAATCTGTATTATGTGTTATTTTAGAACCCCAGATTAATAATATTTACCACTGCATGAGGATTTCCCTTCTCTAAAACACCTGAACTTTCCTATTGAATAACCCACTGTGTCCTGACCTGCTACCAGAACACTAAGTAACCTGCTCAGACCGGTCAATTTCAATTGGTTACAGCCCTATATACTGACCGCCCATTGGTCCGTTACAGTTCGTTGGTGTGACAGCTCTCACCCTAACCCAACTGAACTGAGTAGGACCATCATCATCTGATGATCTGCTTAATCCTATTAGGGTCGCGTGGAGGCTGGAGCTGAAACTGGGCAAAGGTGGGATACACACTGAACGGAACGCCAAACCATCGCAGGGCCCACACACACACACACACACACACACACACACACACACACACTACCATTCGTTTGTGAAGTTGAATATTTTTGATAGAATGGTAATTTTCAGTTCTTCCACAAATGATAAAATAATGTAATTAAGATGTGTATTCCCATCGAATAAGAAATTGTTGAACTCACTACAGTCATCTGGCAAGAAAACAGTATGTTCAGTTCAAACCCAAAATGAAATCCAACACTTTCTGATGTAAAAAAAAAAAAAACGTGGGTGCCATCGTGAATTTTGAACGTCCGAGAGGGCCGGGGCAATTTCCTAAAGAAGATTCTTCCAAATAACACTCACACTAAATTTCATGCTCGTATCACAAAATGGTCTGTTCCGGAGATTTTCGGCACTAAGCAGCTCCACTATGAGGCAACAGTACAAAAAAAAAAAAAAATTTCACAGTGTTAAAGATTCCAATAAAAAAATTCTGTACGTCCACACCGGAGTCTGAACGTTCTCTCCGTGCTTGTAGGGGTTTCTTCCGGGTACTCCAGTTTCCTCACACAGTCCAAAGACGTTAGGATAATTGGCTGTTTCAAACTGCCCCAGTTGTGGGTGTGAGTGTAAACTGTTATGTGTGTGTTGCATTAATAATATTATTATTATTTTTTCAGCAGCAATAGGATGGCGTGTGTACTGTATTCAAGCTTTGTAAAGCAAAGGTCTTATGAGCTAGTAGAGATTGTTTGGTTTGATGCCCCTTCGGGTGTTTTGGACGAGGAAAAGCTTCATCAGCGCCCCCTTGACGACTTTAATCTTGAATCCAATGTACACTCCATGATCATTTCTTCCCCAGGGACCTCGTGTGACATTGTCCAGCTCGCAGCGGTGAGCGGTCATCACACGTTAAACCTCTTCATGGTTCCTCGTTGCCAGATGGAACCTGGTGCTTCCAGGATTACCGGCTTCCGAGTACGGCGGCACCGACTCTTTCGTCATCGAAGGCCAGTGCTCACAAACTCGCTGAAGGAAGCCCTGGTGTCCTTCATAACCTTCCTACGTATGTTTGGACGCCCCCTGCTGGTGGGTCACAACATTCGAAGATTCGATTGCCTTGTGCTGGCTAGAGTTTTGGATGAGTTTGAACTGAAAGCTGCCTTCCAGGCTGGAATTGTGGGCTTTGTGGACAGCCTTCCGTTAACCCGACAGCTTCTCAAGGACACTGGCGTCCACAGCTTCAAGCAGGAGAACTTGGTTAAGACAGTGCTTGGGGTTTCCTATGCGGCTCATGATGCCTTGGGTGATGTCCAAGCCTTACAGAAGCTTTACTGGGCGCTCAGACCCACAGACAGTCAGATTCGGCAGCACACTTTCAGCTTGGACTCACTGTGTAACAAAGGCTCAAAGGAGAGAATAACTCGTGTAAACGTCAAATTGGACAGCAGTGGTGACCTTCCTCTGCTACAGTCCTAAGATTGAGGGTTTTTTTTTGATGATGGTGTAATTGTTTGAATGATCCTCATGCACGATAAGATACATGCAATTTACTGCATTTTACAACTTTATCATGAATTTGTCCAATTTCACGCATCATCAGCAAACAACAGAGTTCACAGACTTCGGACTTTGTTTTTAAGAATATTCATGAAATTCCTTTATTTGAATAAATTTTTATTTAACTCCAGTTTTGGTTAACATGATTTCAAATCCCAATGACACCTTTAGGCTTAGGTAATATTTTTACCTGCGTTACTCCCGGGTTAAGCCCCCTGAGGTTACTGGTTTCTATGGAACAAGTTCAGGCCAACCACTGGTGTTTTTTTTTTCCCCGCCACGCAAGTGGGTCTGTATTTTTGAGTGTAAAGTTCGAATTTCTGAGAAAAAAGTTCTAAATAAATCAATAATCAGTTTCAAAGTACGACAACTGGTTATGATGTGGTGATTATGTGCCAACTGACAAACCCAATTCTGAAATATCGCTTAAGCATTTCCATGTCATCCATTTTCACACCACTGACTTTAAACTCCGATGTTAGCTATGGATTTTTTCTCAGCAATGATTTCTGACTTTAAACTCAGAAATTAAACACAGCTACGTGCTCCTGGGGGGTGAAAACACACTTGTAGGTTGCCCTAGTACTCTTCCGTAGGTTTCTCTGGTTAATCCAGGTTAGATGCTTTCATCCCACCTTTCATAAACGTGTTAACATACTGCCCCAGGTCAGTGAAGTTTTGCGAATATACCAATCAGCCATAACATTAAAAACACCATGAGCACTGACAGGTAAAGTGATTAACATTTTATTATTATTCATTCAGAATACACTGAAAATACAGCCAAGAAAAAAAGTTGCACACTCTTATATTTTCATGGAGAGCATTTAGCCTTGATCACAGCATGTAATCACCATGGCATTGTTGCCCCGGTTGGTCAGGTCGAGGCTCAGCAACATTAAGACGGCAATAAACACCCGTCAGCTGTCAGCTGATGAGCTGAATGTGCTGAATGAGCAGGTTATCACATCAATGGACTTTTTCTTCCCTGATGGCACGGATATAAAAGAGTGGTTCAGGAAGCATGAGGAATCATTTTCACATGTCTTGGCACCTCAGAGACCCGCATGCACTTCCAGCTATCTCACACCGGCTACCGTTCGCTTTCCATTAGACTTGAAAATGTTTTAAGTGAATAATAAAATAATTATAGAATCCATCCCTTGTGGATAACACCCGCCTGGTCTGAATAACCCTTGTTACAGTGGCACATTTATCAGATGCCCTTATCCAGAGCAATTTACCTTTGTTTTTGTTTTTTTTAATCTCATTTATACGAGTTGAGGGTTCCAGACCTTGCTCAAGGGCCCAGCAAAGGTAGCTTGGTGGTACTGGGGCTTGAACCACTGACCAGTAATCAGTAGCCCAGACTGACTAGTGATCAGTAACCCAGAGCCTTAATTGCGGAGCCACCACTGTCCTCACCTGCCAAGGAGTGGAATGTATCATCCAGAAAGTGAACCGTCAGTTTCCAAAGTTGATGTGCTGAAATTGCGCAAAAAATATGCAAGTATAAGGATCTGAGTGACAAGGGCCACATTGTGATGGTTAAATCACTGGGTCTATTCATCTCCAAAACGGCAGGTCTTGTGGGGTGTTCCTGGTAAGCAGTGGTAAGTACATACCAAAGTGAACTGGCAAGAGTACGTCTGTCTTATCCCACAGAAGAGCTACTGTAGCACAACTGTTAATGCCAGCTATGATAGAAAGGAGTTAGAACACAGTGTTTTACAGCTTGCTGTGTATGGAGCTACATAATCGCGTACCACTTAAGTGGTGTTAATGTTATGCCTGATCTGTGTGTGAGTGATGCATTGTTATGAATTGGAGTCCCATCCGGGGAGGATTTTTACCTCGGCCCGGCATTCCTGGACTCCTGGTTAGGCTCTGGATCCACCATAACATCGGCCTCCTGATGAAACCTGCTATCTCCATTTTTGGGCAAAATGAGATTATGCATGATTATAAATTAAGATAACCCTCTGCATCTACTTGAAAAGGCTGGTGACCCCATCTAGCTGTTTTGGCGTAAATTCACACACACACACACACACACACATAATCATATATTTTTATTTTATAATTTCTATATTAACAAGTCAGTACAAAAACACTTTAGATTTCCAAACATTAGGCCAAAATGAAATGTTAGTACAGGATGTCAATAAAGAAAGCAGCATATTACGTATAAGAGACCACTTTTCAGACAAAAATATAATGAAGGCTGCTGAGATTTACATGCAAATAAAGAATCAAGTGTGGCAGTCAACATTTCCAGGAGAACTGAGGCTGGCTCTGTAAGATACTCGGAAGATACTGTACTTGTAAAACTGCACAAACTCTAGCTGATGCTTTTATATTTTTGAAGCAAAAAGTCATCAAACCAAATATTGAATTCGTTTCATTTATTACTGTTTTCTGTGCTTTATAGAATTTTTATGTAGAGATCTTTAATTTAATGTCATTATTTTTATGTAAATGTAAGGCATCCTTGTTCTACACATTTACAGCATTTGGCAGACACTCTTATCCAGAGCGACTTACAAATGTCATTTTATATATAACTGAGCAATTGAGGGTTAAGGGCCTTGCTCAAGGGCCCAACAGTGGTGGTACTGGGGATTGAACCCCCAACCTTTCAGATCAGTAACCCATTGCCTTAACCACTGACCCACCTTTCCTTTCCTATAGCAATCCTTTGCATGTGTCTAAAACTTGTGCACAGTACTGTACACACACACACACATATATATATATAAATATATACATACATACATACACGTGTGTGTCACTGTATGATCGTACTTTCATTACGTTTTTTGGTCATTCGTGAAAAAAGTCAAACATGGAGATAGCAGGTTTCATCAGGAGGCCGTCGATAACCAATTATGACCTCCTATTATACAAGGGAACTCGAATGAAGACACAATGAGCAGAAGAATTCATACAGAATTGTAGTTTATTAGATTTTACATTGGGTTTAGACAACCTCATGCCACAGCAGATTCAATAATGCTAATCCATACCTTCATTCCATACCAAACCTTCACTGGAGGTAGCGAACACTCAACAGATTGCTGATTCTGGGACACAACCTGCTTCGGGGTGACCTTGTGTAAAAGTGCACCAAGTTTACAGTAATCAAATATCAAGATAAATGTTCATAAAATATCTTCGTTCCTCCAATGAGAAGAATCTCGGGGGAAGTACACAAAGACTCGCAGAGGAACGGGTACAGAGGACAGGTAGTACCGCTAACAACTTAACAACCGTACAAACGAAAAGTCATGTAAAAACACTCAGTAACTTGATCCCTGGTTTCCTCGTTCACAGTAAATTCCTGTTTAAAAGGGTGAACCTAATATATTAGCAGATTCATAAAAGAGTGTAAAAGCAGTTTGCTTTTAAAAAAAATCTAAGTTTATCAGTAGTGATTTTTTTTAATATTTAAAAAGTCCCTGAATAGCGAGTTGTGTTGGAGTTGTGTTTGAGTTGTCTTGAGTGTGAGAAGATTGCTGACTGAGCTTAAGCACGTGCTTTCATGTTTTCTCAGTGAAGAATTTATTTTCCTTACATTAAAGGACAACTGTGTAGGATTCAACCGACTGAATGAATACATGCATGAATATCAAGCATGTACTTGGCTGCCTGTAGCGTGCTCCTGAATACTTACTAGTGTTGGGGATCGGCAGTTTACTGCACAGCTCACTCGAGTTACCGGTGATCGGGTTGAGCGAGCTATCGAGACGATTCAAGCAATTTATTTGTAATTTAAAGAGGACTGTGCTGTCTGCGGGTGGCAATGTGACACGTCCGCCTCACAGCAAGACGGTCCGAGTTTGCATGTTCTCCCAGTGCTTGTGTGGGTTTCCTCCGGGTACTGCGGTTTCCTCCCACCTCCTTCCAACTTGCCTCTAGGTGTGAGTGTGAATAGTTTAGTGTATGTGTGTTGTGGCGGCGGGCTGCATCACACCTTCGCACAGTGTAAGCTGAGATAGGCTCCATCCTCCCTGCGACCCTAGGTTCAGCAAATGCGCAAGTGGGTTGCGCAGATAGAAATACAAACGCTCTCTTTAATGCCACGTATGCGCAACGCACATCAAACACGACATGCCGGAAAGCGGACACACAGAACCACAAAGCAGACACGCAAAAGGACGTTTTTGTTGTTTTCTGATGACTTTAATTTTGAAAACTAGTGACTCAAGCCACAATATTTGCACTTGATAAATTCGATATCGATAATTTGCTCGTTCCTGCTTCCCCCGTGCGAAGTACAAAACACAATTGTACGTCTACAAAATTTGGGTTCTCAAACTTGTTAGGCGTTATCAATAAACACTGATTTAACTTTAAACTTAACCTCGTCTTCCTTCCTGATTCACACTGTGTTTAGGAGAAAACATGAAGGTCCTCTCTAGAAGTTTGTCCATTCTGGGCTACTGTAGTACTGCAGAGATGCAACACGGCGGCTCATCAGGAAAAAAGACCCGCTCACTATGTAGACATCATAGACCTAAACACAAGACCGGCGCTACTCGTTATATAGCATGTATTCGGAACGTGCCGAAGTTACCGCCATCTTACCAGAGACTGGTTACACTTAACAACCAGGCTGTATAGAAGTAAACAAGCTGCAGGATTGAGAAATTTTGCTTCGTTTTGCACTTTATTTTGAGTCATATTGTTATAGTTGCTGGTAAAATACCATGATACAAGTAAAACTAAACCAATACTTATGAATACTATACTCCATTCCTGCTCCCTCCCCTCCCGAAGCCTACACAGTGCACCTTTAAGTGTAATCTTAATGCACAATGGAGTGATTGTTTTTTTTTTTTTTTTAAATAATAGTCTGAATGCTAATTTCAAAGTTTGAAGTATTAAACATGCATTTGCGCATTCAGATGATGGATCGAATTGTAGTACAGTAGAATTGTAGTTGTAGTGTTCATAGCAGGGTGATGACGTGATGACTGGGATATTTCTTTGACACTGCATGCATAATAATAGGGAGGAGAAATGATTCCCTGTGTCATCATAGAGATATTTGTTTAACTAACATTTCTTCAGGCAAACACAAAAGTCTTGATTTGTCATGCTCAGCCATAAGTATCTGCGTAATATGTTCATAATGAGGAAACTGGCACTTCTTAAATACAGTCAAGACCCTGTTATTAAAATATCAATACCTCAATTCAACCACTATACAGTTTATAGGACGGGACCACAAGCAAAAGACACCACATACGGTATATACGTGTGTGTGTGTGTGTGTGTGTGTGTGTGTGTGTGTGTGTGTGGTGACTGTTATCAGTGGGTATATTGCTGACATATGGGCATTTCCACAGTCTCTTAGAGCAATCAGTTACAAAGGGGTCAAAATAAAGGTTTTTAATTTGTTAGTTTTTTTAAGTAGCTATTTTCTGAAAATGTTTAAGGTTATAAAAACTCCTGTGACCTTTGAAAATATGCACATCCAAAACAATAACATTTCTTTAAAACTATCATTGTCAATAGTAGTAAGATTTCAAAGTTAAAACCAGTTCAATTTTTTAATAAAAGTTTAATCACATTATTATAATACAATATTAAAATGTCTGAACTATTGCAAGTAAAGTTCAACTGGAGTTTGAGAACTAGAAAAAAAAGATTTCGGAGTGGACACTTTGGGACGGACACATTCACATGCTTGTGTAGTCAACATTTCAGAATCTGGTTCAGATATGTTTTGCTGTAAAGTTACACACCTAGATGTAGTTTATAAAAAGTGCATCTGATTGAAAAAAAAAAGAAGATAGAAAAGTCGGAGTGGACATTCTGGACGGACACTTCCTCGCTTGTATTCAGATCTGCCCTGTGCAGAACAAATCGGGGATATTGCCACTAAAGTATGATTTAGTTAAACGACGTATGCTTATCTAATTTTGAATGGGAAAATTTTCATGACAAACATCCTCCTTTGAAAATTATTTCAATTGGAATCCTGAGAATTTTTCAAGTGGTTAACTCAAATTTGTCCAAAATTTAACTTTCGTGTATATTTTCAAGACAAGCTTTTTGTTCAATTTTGTTTTATTTGAAGGTACTCCATACTATCGTGTATTTATTCATATATTAAATTTTACATAATATGTACAGATTTTGGAACAATAACCCTCATTTTATGTATCCCAGTGCTCTAGAAGACTGTGAAAAGGCTCATATGTGCTCTATCCTCAGTGGTTCTGTTCCCTTGTAGTTGCTGATGCATAAGCAATGTTAAAATAAAAGTAGAAAGTTAAAAGCATACATACGGAACTGATTAGTAAAAGCAAACACGTCTTAGTAACTCGGGACCACTTTTTGCCTAGAGAAGACAGCAGGCCCGGAACATCGTCATCCCAGATGATGATGTCACCTGCAGCGTGACGCTCTCATTGGCTGAAATGAACAGCACGGAACCCCTGTGCAGCATGATGTCTGAGAGAGCGCTAGCCTTGCCCTGAATCACTAACAGGATGGACGCACAGTCCAAAGGGCTCATTGTGTACTGCTTCACAGAGGGAGGGACCTGGAGATAAAGCACAGCCAACATATTTATTGTGCACACACACACAAATATATATATATATATATATAGATATATATATTTAAGTGAAGGTAGGGTACACCCTGAACAGCTTGCCATTGTGTCACAGGGCTAACGCACACAACCATTCACACTCACGCCTAGGGGCAATTTGGAACAGCCAATTAGTCTAATGTGCATGTCTTTGGACTGTGGGGGGGAACCGGAGTACCCGGAGGAAACCCACACAAGCACAGGGGGAGCATGCAAATTACACACAGAAACTCCTCGCCAAGCCGGGACTCGAACCCAGAACCTTCTTGCTGTACGGTAGCCATGGTAATCACTATGATATTGTGCCACCATTTCAAGCTTGAAAAATTCTTCTGAATAATCCCCAATTTTGTTATCATTATTAATCTTAAATTTGCGATCTGCTAAAAGGAAATGGTACATAATTTTCAACTAAATAAGATATCTGAATATGCTCACATGTCATTTTTGTGGTGCCTGATTTTCCCCCTCAGGCAGCTTTGCCCTGTCAGATGACAGCTACCAACTAGAAAAGGCAAAAAGCTACCACATGCCTTCTCTGGGGCACGCAAAGCCAGCCGACCAAATCTTTTCAAACTGCTGCTTGAGCGACGTAAGAGCGCGGTGTAACATGCTGAGGAAAGCTCCCTCCAGCCACTTCAGCATGTATGAGCTTGCAGACGCCCATGACTGGCTAGTGGTCATTGTGGGAAGGAGAGAATCCCAACCTGAGTGCACGGTGGTCAATTTTACCAGCTGTGGGAAAACTCAAGATCTCCAGATGATAGGGCAGACGGTTTTCTATTGCATTGCTCGGCGGCCTAAAACCATGTGTACTAAGTAATGTTTATGTGAACCACACCACATAATGTTATACTTATTCATTTCCTCAGTTACTGAGATACAGGAGCACCATTAACAAGGCAAACAATACTGACAAGGCAATCTTTAGCCTAACAATCTTTAGCCTACAGCTTGTGTCAACACCGTGGAACGTACCTGTATGCTCATGACAGTGAAGTCTGGTACAGGCGGGTCGTACAGGTGAACGCAGGGGTCTGAAGGGTCCTGAACTGAAGGAAAGATTTTGGCACTAGCTGGAGCAGGACTGTAGTTTAACATTTCACACAACGTGTTCACGTCGATGTACTTCGGGGTCAGTCCGGCACGCACTGTGTTATCCGAACAGGCCATACACTCGACACAATCTGCAAGATGAATTACTGTCAGCATTCTGATTTATGAAAGTTCATTACAGAAGCACATGATGAACTCGAGTAACAATGAAACCAAACCATAATACTGTACACGATAATCATCGGGTTCTTCCAGCATTCTGACAAGTCCAATTATTTCATTAAGTAAACAATGACTTGGAGAAGACGCATATTCCTTTCTCTATGAGCCTCTGAAATGTTTGTGGAGCCTCCCATGATGCCTTGTGGCAATGTGGCATACACAAACTGGAACAATCCAAGGAGGCACATAGTAAATGAGCTTATAGAATTGAGATGAGTAGGTTGCTTCCAGTGGGTTAAACTGATGCTCAGTGGAAACTCCTGCCTCTAATACAACGTGTCCAACAGATTTGACTCCAGTTGGCAGATTTAACCAGAGACTGTATATATGTGGACAGCAGGAGGCATCGCAAATCAGAAGCCAGTCCAGCGATCCTGGTGACTGTTGTCAGTAGAAATTTTAGCCCCGCCCAATCCACTGGATTTACACCACGAAGAAAACTTTTCGTGTTGATTTTTTCATTTAAACTATCTTTCCATCCATTGTGTCTAATTCAAACAGTTAAGCTAAGATTCCATACGCACGGTATATGTATACGGAATACGGCTTGTCGAATGCGAAATGGTTTCTCAAAGCGGAGGTGATTCCATATAAGCGTATACGACATGCATATTCCAGATGCGGCAAAAGCAATCGGAACATGTAGTGATTTTTGCCAGATATGCATTGAAAAAACGGACCCGGGATACCCACACGTATACGTGTTTTGTGGGTATTTTCTCATGCATGATGTAAACGAGATGATCCTTAAAAATAGCCAAAAGTTCAAAATGAGGCAATTAAGTCTTCACATTAAACTTTGAACTGTAGCAGTGTCACTCATGTAATTAAATTTTAAATAAACTATGCCAATACTTCGAGTAGTTGATCTATAGTAAATAATACCATCTCATAGGCTGTTCATTTGTTAACGTGTAAGAGAAATGAAAGACAAGCTCTATTACACATGAACATATGTATAGTTTCATTATCAGCTGGTTTTTACTTACATTTTCAAAGTTGTAATCTGCTAAAATACATAGATAGTACATACACAATACACTGATAGTTTGCATTAGCCAGTTTGAAAAGGCTGCTCTTTCATTCTCGCGAGAGTGCGAAATCGAGAGAACAGGACGGCAATCCTCCAGTTTATATAAAATAAGTTAATGGCAATAATCACAGTATACAGATATTAAACTGACAGAGCAGATATAAACTAATGAACTTCTGATTAAAATAAAACAAAGCACTTCTACAAATCATTCAGTTTACATGCATTAAAACAAGCGTGCGCTCCTACATATAAAAGAAAGAATATCGTGCCATCTATTCACACACTATGTAAATAAGTTCTATATTGTCATCGGAAACACAAGATGATCACGTGACTTTTCGCTACTTCTCGCTTTACAATGTCGCCTCCCCCGTATGTGGACTAATTGCTATTTTTTCATCTCTACATAAAACAGTGTGATTTCATAGAAATAGACAAACACTAGCAAGCTTTTATTACATTTGGGTTTAATTTGACTTTGAGGAAAGTTCTAAACGTTGTCTAGGCGATATGACAGATCGTGATCTTCAGTGCTTCTTTAAATCGTCACAGACCAGCTCGAAGACGCTGTCAAACTGCTCTTTGGACAAACAGAAATATTGTTGACATTTCTCTTCGTCTACTTCAAGTTCGCTTATCAACTGATTGAAAACTCCCGATTCATCCCGCTTTTGGTGTATGGGATGAACCCAGTAACGATGCTTTCTCTTTCTGTATTGTTTTCGATTGTTTGCTTCTCCCATTAGCAATGTTGACATTTTTCTAGAATGGCACAGCAAAGAGAGAATTTATGCAAACCGGACACCATGGGTACGTTACGTAACACATTCTGCATTCTGTGCATATGAAATCTTAGCTTATAGTTTTCCCTATGCTGATACCCGCATAATTTTTATTTCCCTCAGAAATCAGTTTTTAAAAACATTATTTTACTATAAAGTCTGAAGGCGTGGCTACATTTGATTGACAGGGAGAAACGGAAGAGACCGGCTTTAGCCCCAGCAGTGTTCGTTATATTTACTGACTTATTTGAACCTTTCTAACTTCCACAGACTGTGCCATCATATACCTACTTATATAAACTTTTCTGGACGCATGCACCAGTACTCCAGGATTTCATTTCAAAACAGAGAAGAATTGTGCTAGCTACTTAGCTTTGTAAGCTAGCAACCTTTAGCAAATTATTTATTTTATCACATTCAGCTATTAAAATAACATTAGGGTGGATTTGATAAATAATATCCCAGACAATAAGTTTTAAACTTGCCCTGCATGCTCAGCTGTGTTCTTACACTTATTATCTATGTTAAACCAAACAGCTACACTCCTTGTGAAGTCAGAGCTAACCTTGTGGCGACTGCACACAGAAACGCCTGAGCCCGGGAATCAAACCCAGGACCGTCTTGCTGTGAGGCGGACTGCTTATACTTTGCATATATAATAAGACCTATACTGAAATTAGCATACATACTTATACATATTTGGCAAAAAAGTAAGTTGGAACCTTTCAGTATTTCTTTACCATGTCCTATTGAGATCTTCCTCTTGAAACATTTGGTAGATGGTTCTAAAAAATGAACAGATTAAAAGAAGAGAGACTAACCTCCAGACAGGTAGGCGTGAGGTTCATTAGCTCCCAGAAACATGGCCTGTCCTGGCTGCAGCATGATACGGTTCAGGAAGTAGATGGAAAAACAGCCGATATCACCCGGGTACTGGGAGTGGAGACGAAGCAGCAGCTCTCCATTATTGCATGATGCGTCTTTGCTTGCAGCCTCTGAGACAGGAGTATGGATAGAAAAACTTTTCATACAGATTATAGGTATCCCATAATATTAGCTTGACCATGTGCCACTGGCGGATGGAACTTTTTGACACCATATTGGAATTGGCGCTGAAATTGCATTATGAGCAGTTCAGTTCAGAGCATAGATATCCCAACGGCCGTTTTTAACATTTTCCTGACAGCTACTGGATTCAAGTGTCAATTTTAAATTGTTGTCTTTATTTAAAGCAAAACAATGAATCATATCAAAATTAAATTAAATTTCATGTTAATGCACAACCAAGAAATTACCAATTTATGTTTATTTCAGCATGTGAATTATGTCATTG
>JBCNYH010000007.1:6749025-6785106 GCA_039654325.1 Tandanus tandanus
ATATATGCACACATAAAATGTTTTGATCAACTGCAGCAACAATACCATAGTAATCACACTAAACCTCAGAAATAAACAAAACACAGCTTGGCTGAACGATTAGTGTGGAAAATTGAGTGCATTTGATTTTTCTTGTGATCAATTTGATTAACGACAACCAAACTACAGGTAAAAATACAATCTTAAAGTGTACCCTTCCCCGCCCCCATTAAAGTAGTATTGTCCGGCATGATGTGTGAAATGAGCTGTAAGTGTTGAACATGTTGCAGAACTAGTCAATGTTATTCTGGAGGTTTTTACTTTCACACAAGCTTCTTATTTTTGCTGTATTTTTTTTCTGCAGACTTAAGGTCAAACATTATAACCATTTTCAAACCTTTATTTTTCATTGCGGACATGAGTGGAGCACCAATATATAATTCCTATAAAAAAAAAAAAAAAAACTTAACAGTTCTTCAGGAAGCTGCTTCCCCATGTCCCGTTGATTTTGAGTTTGTGTGAGGACTGCCTGTTTGGCTTCCTCCTCCCATTTATGGTTTTTTGGCTCTTTGTGCCTGCTCTGCTCTGATTGGTTGCCTGAAAGCTCAACTATCTGTGCAAATGGGGTGGAGATACCGCTGTGCATTTGTGGTGGGGGTTGGAGAAGGACAGTTAATCAAAAGGCCCAACATGCCTCAACACACTAATGTGCCAAAATAAAGGTGAAAACAGGACTATTCAACACTGTGTAACAACACTTATGGATCAAAAAAGTGGAAAAATATCTTCCAGCGTAATATCTTCCATCACACACTCATTTGCCTCATCTCTTAATCCTACTTCCAGGGTTGCGGTTGAGGCTGGTGCCTATCTCAGCCGACACTGGGCGAAGACAGGGTACACCCAGACTATCGCATGGCAACACACATACACAACCGTTCACACTCACACCTGGGGCAAGTTGGAACAGCCAATTAGCCTAATGTGCATGTCTTTTGACTGGGAGGAAACTGGAGTACCCAGAGGAAACCCACACAAGCTCGGGGAGAATATGTAAACTCCACACAGAAAAGGCCCTCGCTAAGCACGGGACTCAAACCCAGCTGTGAGGCGGACGTGCTAACTACTACGCCACCGTGCCACCCACAATACCTTCCTTTTAATTTTAATTTTTTCTGTTATCACATTAAATAGGGTGCCTAAAATTTTACACAGAAAGTAACTGATGGTTAAAATCTGTGAAAGTCAGTCTGTGGCTCATATCCTTTATATGTTAAATCTTTGCACATGCTGTCCAGTTAGTATAGTTAAGTGTCGCAGCTGACTGTTTTGTAAATTATGTGTGCAGGAAGGTCTGACAGGCACCACTATCCCAGCCTCTACGGTCCCATCCCAGCCTGCCGTACTGCAGCCCTCTGTGGACCCGAGCCCTCAGGTCAGCGTCACGCTCGTTGCAATGCGTCAAGAAAAAGCAGTATAATGAACAGTGCAGCTACTGTATTTCTGCACTATATGATTCCCAGTACACCTTAACTGATTATATATGAAAGCACTGCAGCTAAATCGCCGTGTTGGTGTTGCAGGCAGCCGCAGCTGCAGGGCAGGCCAATCTGCTGAGACAGCAGGAGGAGCTGGAGAGGAAAGCAGCCGAGCTCGAGCGCAGAGAACAGGAGCTGCAGAGCAGGGAGAGAATTACAGGTACTGGAGGCAGACTCTATACCGAACACACACAAATCAAATCAGCAGAATAATATCAATGTAAAAGTATTTTGGCAAGGTGTATCCACACTGCGTCCCTCTTATATCATTAATCCCTATTCCACTTCCTGCGCACAGGCAAAGAAAACAACTGGCCTCCACTGCCCAAAATATTTCCCATAAAGCCATGCTTCTACCAGGACTTCTCTGAGGAGATTCCAGAACAGCACAGGCGACTCTGCAAAATGATGTATTACTTGTGGATGCGTACGTATTTACAGATTCTCGTAAAAACTTTTTATTTCTTATATCCCTTTGTTTTGTTATTGAGTACCAGAATTGGTGAGTCTTACGTGCTTTGTGCGTATGTAATACGCTTATTTATTTATTATTTCAACATAAATGACCATAAAAAGCACAAAATTGTTTTTTTTTTGGATTGCTATCGGGGTCTGAACTACAGGTGTTAGCAGCTTAACATTCGTTTTTCCCTGAAAATGACGTCAACATGTTGGGCGGGGTTAATGTCTCTTGTGGAGACAGTGAGACGAGAATGCTGCCAGAGATGTGCGTGACGGTAAATTTTCCACACTAATCGTTCAGCCAAGCTGTGTTTTGTTTATTTCTGAGGTTTAGCGTAATTACTATGGTATTGTTGCTGCAGTTGGTCAGGTCGAGGCTCAGCAACATTATGCTGTAATAAAATGAAGTCAGCTGATGACCTGAATGTACTGAATGTCCAGGTTAAACATCAAAGGACTTTTTCTTCTCTTATGGCACAGGTATAAATTGGGGCTCAAATAGTGAAAGAGCGGTTCAGGGAGCATGAGGAATCATTTTCATACATGAACTGGAACCCTATTGAAAGTCTTTGGGATGTGCTGGAGACGACTTTATGGAATGGTTAAATTTTCTTGTCATTAATTCAAGATGTCAGTGAAAACGAACCAAACTCTGGATGGAAATAAATGTTGAATTTGATGAAACAATGCCGTGGTGATTGTGAGGTAATCAAGGCTAAAGGTGGTCCAACAAAACTAGTCTATTTATTTATTTATTTATTTATTTTTTGCAGGCAGTGTGTGTTTAATAGCAGATTTTCTGTCATGGGAGAAAAGGGAGTTGTATTGTATTAAAAAATGCAGTGATACAAACATGCACCAAAGTTCAGTGTTAGTTGCGTTCAGTGTTAGATGTGAGCATATTATGAATGTGGCTCAAATCAGTTGATGAGGGTGTGACCTTGGAGCATTTTCCACTTGGTTCAGTTCCTTTTCACATCTACCGCTTTTCAACCAACTGGAAAACATGTTATTGAACCACTTCCATTCAGAATTCTTCAAACCTTGCTGCCAGCGTGTGAACTAACCTGCATTTCCAACAGTTTTGAGAGACACTTTTGTAATCAAGGATGTGTCCTCAGTGGAGGGTATTGCACAATGCACAACAGAAATAAACAGTAGTAGCAAAATGGCCGATAACATCGATTACCTGCATTTGATCGGTTATTACATAATTTTTCCCGATGTATTGTTTTCCATTGGATTCTCTATTGCTGCACACGGCTTTCTCTCTGAACTAATAAAACGCCCATTGACGTCACAGTGTACACTGGAAAAACCAGCTGTCTTGGTTTCAGCTGGAAACCAACTTTTCAGGTTCTGACCAATTTCTTCTTTGATCAAAATTTGGTCTGTATCCAGAATGGAGCCTGTTCATGTTGCTTATTGTTCAGGTGTGTGGGGCAAGAGCAAGAAAGTACACACAGGAAGAAGGTCCTGTTTTCTGGACTAGTGCGTATTTTTGTGAGAGAGTCATCACTGACTCAGTGGGCAGTAATACCAGGCAACACTATGATGCTACACATTTTGTTTAGGTGTGCTGTCTTCAGAGAACCAAGCGGAATACACTCTACCACATCCAAAGCACACCTCGTTACTGGGGCTGCTCGGCTGAAACCTGTGGAGTATACCTGATAGTGGAGTCGGTGGAAGGTTAGATCAGGTTCTCACTACAGATGAACTACTTCAGAGTTTGGTTGGAACTGGACTGAGACTCCTCTTAAGGGTCTCGGAGCGGGTTGCATTGGTTTGTGTTTCTGTGCGACTGTTGTGCGCTCACCAGCACAAATGAATTACATTAGGGGGAATAAAGCGAGTCTGATTTAACTGGACACCTTAATATAAGGGGATAGCAGGAATACCCAGGTCTCATACTACAGACGAGGGGTTAATAATGCATAAATTATGATTTAACTTTTTTTCAGTGTTCTTGAACACTGGCTTTCGTTCATATAGTTTAATACCTGTAGTACATGGTGTAAAAGCTGGTGGTGGATGTATGTATACCTACATGTATCTGGGGATAATTATACCAAATAACAGGGAAAACTAACCCGGTGATGCTGTATAATGTGACCTGAGGGCTAAGGGTAAATAATATGAAACTGAGGGCTGTGATCTGATCCTGATACAGAAGGATTATCAGATTTTTATTGATTCCTGATTTGATATAAAAGTGATACCTGTTGAAGCAGTTAAGAACTAAGCCTGTAGCATGTAAGAAATGTGTATGCTGTGAATCGGTGTATGGAAGCGGCGCTTTACTGAAGCATGTATAAGAATTTCTGGGTGGTACACAGTGTTTGATAGCCAGCCTGAGAGATTTAAAAGGTATTATCATTATTATTATTATTTTTTTTTATTAATTATTATTATTTGTGCAACAGCATTTCTCAACACTAGTCCGGAAAGGTAGATTAGAGTTCGTTTAATAGGCAGGCTTAAGATTCCTAAGAACGGGTGTGACGGCTGCTGTGATCAGAGCAATAGGAATATAACCCGAATCATGTGACATGTTTACAACATAACCGATGACTTGCTCATCACACCCAAACTATTGTATACCTCTGTATTTGTATTATCTTTTATATATAAAACCAAGTACTTTTTTTCTTTGATCCCTTCTTTTTTCCCCTCTGTATCTCTTGCTCCATCTTTTTCTCTCAGTATATAGTGTGACACTGTTTTTAAACGTGCTATCGTGTCTGGCGTACTTCACCACTGATGCCAATTACGGAGTGGATTTTGGCCTCTCCATTCTGTGGCTCATCCTCTTCACACCCTGCTCTTTCCTCTGCTGGTTCCGGCCAGTCTACAAGGCTTTCAAGTAAGGACCGCCACAGTTTTAAACATCCATAGTTAACTAGGAATGGTTCTGGAATGTCAGCGTCATTGTTAGTTTTGCTTTTGGTTTATGTGGCTGGTTTATTGATTTAAAACATTTGGAGAATTTTATTGTTGAAATCTGACTGAGGGCTTGTTTTTCCTTTTAGGACTGACAGCTCCTTCAATTTCTTTTTGTTCTTCTTTATCTACTTTGGCCAAATTGCAGTGATGATTGTTCAGTGTGTTGGTATACCCCGTTGGGGCAACAGGTGAGTGTGCAAAGTCCTGTAATGTTTTTTTTCTTCTTTTTCTTTTTCTGGTACGTTTAAAGTGAGACGATGTGCATTCTAACATGCAAATTGATCAATATTTACTCAACAGTTTACCTGTATTTAAATAATTAAAGTGAAATGAAAGACAAGGCTTCCAAACTCTCCTGTTACACATGAACATTTGTATACTTTCATTATCAGGTGGTTTTTACTTGCATTCTTCAAGTTGCAATCTGCTAAAATCCGTTTGATCGTTTGCACTCGCCAGTTTGAAAAGACTGCTGTTTCACTCATGCGAGTGTGTGAAATCACGTGACTAGGATGTGAATCCGTCAGTTCATATAAAGCAAGTAAACGGCAAAAATAACAGTATACAGATATTAAACCAACAAATTAGACATGAGCAAGGGAGCATATGATTAAAATGAACATCGACACATAATTCGAGCTTCTGTTCACATACATCAGACAGACGTCAGCTTGTTTATTGGAACGAATGACATAACCCGCCATTATTCATATGCATATTACCTCCATATTTACTGTCGCATATTTATCAGTGACTATTTGTAGTACAGTGTTTGCAGATTTATTACCTGTATTTTTTTTTCTTCATGAAGAAGCTTGTAATAACAAGAGGGTGTTTTGATGTGCAAAGACGTACACTGTATGCAAGCTTTTTTTAATTTCCTTTTAAAGAATCCGCTTTAATGAACAATAAACGAAAGGCAAAATTTTCCTTTTAGAGCTCTCCTCGATCCACGTCCCAATATGGAAATTATTTCTTTCACTTTGCTTACATATAGTTATGTGGGGAAAGAAATACTTATGTCCCACGGAAACTGTTGGATGTTTTTCAACATAAGTGTACAAGCAAACATTCCTTAACTGATACATTTGAATAAAGCCATAAGGAAGATGAGTTGGTTTTTTTTAATCTTTTATTTAACAAAAATATCAGATGATGTAATATTCTTCTGTAGAGAAAGTAAGTGCACCCTAGCCCTCAGAAGCTAGGATTGAATTCTTTAGCAGAAATTACTTTTTGTAAACATTTTGCATAACTGTCCACCCATCTCTGACTCCAGCTTGCTGAAATCTTTGATCACTCTTCCTTCAGTTGAAAGATTTCTGAGGGTTTTCTTTTATATACTGATTCTCATTATCCTGGTGAAAGGTCCACCTCTGGTTCTCGGTTGGTATGAGGTTCTTCTCCTGTTCACATGTGTAATGTGATTCGTCACTCCAGAGAAGATTATATGAAAAGACCTGGACTTGGCCTATATGGTCATTGGCCAACAGCAGTGTTGCTCTAATGTTATTTTTGGACAGCAAAGGTTTCCGTGGCATGCCCCCTTGCAGGTCAAAAAATTGTTGTTGTATTTTGGATTGTAATTGTGGATGTATGCACTTTCACACCAGCAGTTTCAAGAGTTACCTGCAGATCCTGTAATGAACTTTAGGGGTTCCTGGAGACTTCTTTTTGTATCAAATACCCTGCTGTCTGGCTGTAAGTGCTGAGGTGGCCAAATCTACGCCTCTTGTCGATGACTTTCCTTCTTGTGGAGGGATTTATTCAAAATACGAAGGGCTGAGAGCCACAGTGTTCTAACCCAGAAGAAACTGAAAAATAAGATAAGGTCATATTTTGACAGATGTGGATAAAGTCTATGCATGCCAGAATGGTCCTTTCATCTTCCTTATGACGTTGAATCGTATTGAGAGCATTATCCCTGATGTTTTTATATTGCAAAACCTTTCATGCCATTTTCCTCCAAAACAGCTTTCTGCTGGTTACACCACTCTCAGCTCTTCATATTTCACACATCTTTTTCTCAATCACTTGCCAGACCTTTTTTCCTGAAGGTCTCAGAGAGCACTTTAGATCTTTTCTTAATGACACCACACACTTCACTAGCAAAGCTCTAGACCCTAGAAAGAAAGGTATAAGACAGGAGGTCCATAATGCAGCAGGTTCTAATCAATGGCACCAAATCTGGAACATGTGGTTTTAATTTTATGTACTCATAAGGGTGTACTTACTTTTTCCATGTGACTCGTGTGTTTTTTGTTTATTCAAATTATGAAAGTGACCTCAGAATAATGATGTTATGTCCTTTGTTGGAGTATTTCACCTTTATTTGTACGTACTGTATCAAGCAGGGTGAACTGTTTGCTCGTTCATGTATGTTGAGTGGAAAAAGTCAACAGTTTCCTTGGGGTGTCCTTTTTTTTTTACGTGACTGTATATTACTTTGGTCAGCAGGTGTGGATTCATTCACAGTGTTCTGATCCAAAACCAATCACAGATTTATATTAATGTACTCGTTCTAATACGTTTCTATAGTAACAGCTCATACAGGGACTCGTGTGATGGATACTTGTTGAACTGGTGATGGGTTTTTTGTGAGGAGGAACTTATTTCGCATTTATGGTAACTGGTCTCTCAGGTGTCGGTGGTTTGTAAATTGTCGGAGGTAAACCTGTAATTTTCTGACATAGGAGGGGTGTTCAGGACAGACGTTCATTTGTCATAATGAGTACAAATGAGAATTAAAGAGGCTAGTAAGAGAATGATTGTTTCACAGATCAATCTATAAAATATATAAGTATAAACTGATGATTGTTCTTTATTTATTTAATGAAAGAATTGCTGGCACATTGCTGTAATGAAAGAAGAATAAAAGAAGCTATATGGCTAGAATACACTGTGGACTCATGACGATCACACTCGTATGTGCTTATTGACTATCACATTCCAGTGTTAGTTCTCTCTTTGCTGTTATAATAACCTCCACTCCTGTGGAAATGCTTCTTTTCACTAGATTTTGGGGCGTGGCCTTTGAGGATTTGTGTTCATTCAGCTACAATAGCAGTCGTGAGATCAGGCACTGATACTGGGTGAGGAGGTATGGGGCGTAATCAGTCTTCTGGAAAATTAGAAAGATATTTATTAGTCCAGCACCACAGGGTGACCCCAACCCCCACCCCCCGACCAAAAAAACAAACCCCATTGTGGAGCGATTGACTGTGATGGTCAGTTGTCCACATACTTAGATATGTAGTCTACTTCAGTAGGTAGGTGGTGTTCTTGTACAACAATATCAGGGGTGATAGTAACTCTGCTTACACTTGGAATGTCTGAGAAGGTAATATTATGGCCTTATGAAATATTATCTCCAAGGCCTTATCTTCACTCACTCATTTGCCGAACCGCTTAATCCTGCTATGATTGCAGGAAGGCTGGAGCCGCGGGGTACACCCTGAACAGCTCGCCAGACCATCACAGGTCAACACACACAACCATTTACACTGAGGGGCTATTTGGAACAGCCTAATGTGGATATCTTTGGTCTGTGGGAGAAAACTGAAGTACCCAGAGGAAACCCACACAAGCATGGGGAGAACATGCAGATTCCACACAGAAATGCCCAAGCCTGGGGCTCGAACCCAAGACCTTCTTGCTGTGAGGCAGACGTGCTTAACCACGATTCCACCTGTGTCTTCATGGCCAGTATAGAAATAAAGAAACAGGATATTGGTCTCCGTGTATTCAGTGTGAAGTGTTCTTGCTGTGACAGGAAATGGTTATTTCTGTCAAACTGAGAAACATCCGCTGCTGAATTTAGTACATAGCATTTTATTCCCCAAAAAATTTTTTTTTTAATTCAATTCAGCAGCACTGAGATTCGGGTGGTGTAGTGGTTAGCACATCCGCCACACAGCCAGAAGGTCCCGGGTTTGGTTCCCGGGCTCGGGCGTTTCTTTATGAAGATTGCGTGTTCTCCCTGTGCTTGTGTGTGTTTCCGTTGGGTACTTCGGTTTCCTCCCACAGACCAAAGATGTCCACATTAAGCTAAGTGGCTGTTCCAAATTGCCCCTTGGTGTGAATGTGTGTGTTGACCCTGTGATGATCTGGTGAGCTGTTCAGGGAGTATTCCACCTTCGCCCATTGTTGGCTGAGATAGGCTTCGTGACCCTAATAGGATTAAGTGGTTTGGCAAAAGAGGGAGTGAGCACTGAGATTCAACACCAAAGGCAAAAAACTAAATGCAACATTGAAAAGGGGTGGAGTTTACTTCCTCGGAAGCATATGTTGTTGTTTTTTAACCCAAGAGCTCTTTTTCTGGCCTCTCACTTGTGGAACAGGAGTCTTTGTGCTGATCTATAAGACTTTCTGCTCTGTCTATGCTGGAAGCTCCACCTCCTTGCATTAACACCTCTTGGGCCTTTCTGCACTTTCCTCCTGTGTGTCTGAAGTAGGTCTCTCCCTGCACCTGTGCTCCCTGTTGCCTCATTTTCTCTCCTCCCCTTCATTTATCTTCACCATGATAGTGATCAGGCTGGATGTTAAAAGATTTCTATTGTTCTGCTGTTTCGTTTGTAGCGGTTGGATCTCGGCTTTGACCGTGGTAAGCAACCACCTGGCTGTGAGCGCAGTAATGATGGTGGTTGCAGCTTTCTTCACCGTGTGCGCTGTGCTGTCCGTCGTCCTTCTTAAAATGGTACGTCCATTTAATTCGAATTATTCTGTTGATTTAAGAATTCTAGTGTGCTGCTTCTAAGTGGTTGCTGTGGCTGATTTCAGGTTCACTCTCATTATCGCCGCACCGGCGCCAGCTTCCAGAAAGCACAGCAGGAGTTCTCTCAGGGCGTCCTCACCAACCGCACAGTCCAGACCGTAGCAGCAACCGCAGCCACTTCAGCAGCCCAGAGTTCCTTCCAGAGGAACTGAAATTTAGGAGAGTACAGCACAATTCCCCTCAGCAACCTCAGAGCCACAGTGCCGTAGCATACGCCAATGTAAGCTGTGCAGCTTCCCCATAATGCTTTGGCCTTGTGACTGCAGAGACAAAACTTTGGGAATCCACCTAGAGTTGTACGTGAAGCTGAGGGGATGAAGTTACAGCACGCAGTAACGTGGCTGGATATGTGTATGTATGCTTTCAGTTTGAATGTGGATTTTGATACACACACACACACACACACACATATATATATATATATATAATATATTTTTTTTTTCTCCCCTGTTAATTAAATTAAGGGTTAGTCCTGTCGGTGAAGGTACATCAGAATCCGAATCACAGAATGACGATGAACAAATCAGATTTCTCTCCTAATTGATGTCCGCTTAACTGGGTTCGTTTGCTTGCATTTGGTTAAATTGTTGAATAAATTGTTGAACTTGGAGCTTTTAGTAACCCTTCGAAACATTGGGCCTAATGTGCCTTGTGATTTCAGCATTATTGGGTTCATTCACTCATTCATTTATTTATTTATTTTTTACATTCTGTCCAAGTGCCATTCATTTCTGATTGAAAGCAATCACAAAAAATAAAAAAACCAGAGTGGAGACTCTGGTGTTCATTCCAGTGTCAAATTGTTAAAAATTCTTCTCAAATTGCATTACAGTTTAACGGTGTTTCACACTGCTATTTGATCACATCGCTGAGCCAAAATATAAGAAGGACCTGCTAATTTTTGTATTTTTTTTTTTAAACGTTGCTCACTTTTATATGATCAAGAATAAATATCCGAACGTTGGGGTCTGGTCTCCAGCTCACCTGTAAATATACATCCAGAATGGAATATTACCTGGTGTTGCTTAACAGTGGTTTTTTGTGTTTGTTTGTGCTTCTCAGAAGAAGAAAAGAAATCAAGCTTAGCATGTTTTAGCATGTTTGAATTTTTTCTAAAGAGAAATGTATAGAGGTTTTTTGCACCTTAAGAAAGAGATAATTAAATAAATTGAACAGTAACGGGTTCTGTGATTGAGAAAACTTGTGTATTTAGTCTGTAAAGCCCCCCGTTTATGAGTAGACAAATAAAAAAAAAATTTAAAAAAGGATACCTTTTTTTAATGCCTTTTCTTTATCGAAGTCAACTGTTGTGTTCTTAGAACAAGCACATACACACAGTCATGTTCAGATAAAGGAACATAACTCGTTAAGACAAATTACAAAATGTTTTTTTTAACAACATTATTGTTTTCCATTGAACTGTCACATTATACAACAGCAAAACATAAGCAGTATGAGTTTGTAGTACAAGATTAAATCAAATGACAGAGTTCTAAAACCCGCTCTGTCCTTACATAAAATAGTTTCTTTTTTTTTTTTAAAACACAACATCAGTGTTTTCTTTTTTTTAAACTCCATAGAAAATGTGCAAATGAAGTTTTCATGGTTCAGCATCTCGGTTCCCAAACATTTTTTAAACACACAAACACTTTATTCATTAGCAGGATTTCTTACGGTCACATTACCGTTCGTTTGTATGAAGAAATGGGAATGGATTTGGCGTTCGAGAGTTTGTATGATCCGTCGACAGGATGAGTGATGGAACAGAAAGTTGTACATCATAATTTACAAGTCGATGTTCTTTCCTTTTATCAAAGTCAGACGTTATAAAAAGTGTCTTTTGGAAATGTAGAAAGGAGAAAATTGGTGCTTTACTTAAAAGTTCTGAGTCACTGAACTGCTTCAGCTCAGATAAAACTACTGACATCATTCAGTTTGTGGCGCTTCACATGGATGGTCTTAAATCATGAGCAGACGAAGTTATAAAGTTGATGCTCTTGCAAAATCCCAAGATCCAAACGTGTCACATCTGCATCCGCCATGTGAACTACAACACTGTAGACTTGATACATCATTTCTTTCTTTTTTTTCATTTAATTAGCAAAAATAGCCTTTACATCCTACTGTACATATCAGTATCCTGTATGTAATCACCTGGAATATAATTTCTGGTGCATATTTAAAGTTTCATGCTACAAGCTCGTCTTGGAAAGAATGCACAGCATCGTTTCTCTGTAGTCTGCAGAACATACTTATTTTCCCGTGTACAGTTTTAAACAATACAGCCATTTTATACCAAATGCAACATCCAAACTCGTATGAACAAACATGTGTTTCCTTATAATATGTAAGGAAATGTAAACAGCATGGCAGCTTTATATGGAGCGTCACCACAAAATGAGTCCAGTTATTTTAAAAAAAGCTGTTTAATAAATCTAGAGTTGATTATCATCAAAATAAGGGTCATTTGTTACTTTTGGGGGCGGCACAGTGGCACAGCAAGATGTCCCAGACTCGGGTGTTTCTCTATGGAGTTTTCATGTTCTCCCTGTGCTTGTATCAGTTTCCTCCAAGTATTCCGGTTTCCTCCCATAGTCCAAAGACATGCACATTAAGCTAATTGGTTGTCCTAAATTGCCCCTTGGTGTGAGTGTGAGTATGAATAGTTATGTGTGTGTTGCTGTGCGAATGGTCTGGCGAGCTGTTCACAGTGTACCCCGTCTTCACCCAGTGTCTGCTGAGATAGGCTCCAGCCTCCCCGCGATCCTAATAGTATAAATAATAGGATTAAGCAGTTCGGCGAGTGACTGACTGTTACATCTGGTATCTAGAGAAATAAGAGAAAATTAGAGAAAAATTTGAGTAAAGTTTGGAGAAAATCAGTTATAAACTTTGAATTGTAAACTGAAATTAAGCTGTAGCACATTTATTTGGTGACAGATGTTCTAGATAAAAAAAAAAAAACTTCACCCAGGCCCTGTTTTCCTCTCTGTTACCTTTCCAACTTTTACCAGAGACAAAATCAATTGATACGGTCCAGTATTGAGTAAGAACGCTACAACTGGCATCTGAAAAATTGCAATACACTTTAAAGCCACCTATTTTAGCCACTCAAGACCATAATGTTATTATAAATATTTGACAAAAGTATCCTTACAGGGCACATTCATGTCTGTTTACCTCAGTAATTAATTTCTATCATGTAAAAAAAAAATAAAAATAATTTTTGCCCCACTGGGTGGATTCAGTCCGTTATTGCACAGGGGATGTTTTCTGATGTTTACTAAAGGAGTGCATGCAAAACCTATGAAGACAAGCATTTCCAAACTAACAAAGGTACTTTGGGTATTAATTAGCTTCCGCCCTCAAAGTGGCTCGGGAGCTAAAGGAATGGGTTCTGTCCGTTCGACCGTCTGTCAGGGGTTCTTTAGTTTCCGGACATTTACTTGCTGTGCGCTGAAGCTGGGGCTTTCAAACTTGGTATGCTCGCTCACTACTATGACTGCTAGGATGTTTGTGTGTGTGAGTGTCCTTGACCTCCTTTTTAAGGTCACAGAGGCAAAACTATATTAGGTTTCTGGACATTTACTTGCCGCGCACTGAAGCTGGGGCTTTTAAACTTGCTAGGCTTGTTCTATATTGACGTATCATGAAATGTTCCTTCAGCGGGAGCCTCTGGACTCCTGTGGTCTATTTTTTGAAAAATAGTCTTTTTGCAGTTAGTGTTCTAACTTAATTTCAGACCAATTTGAAATCCTTTTATCTCTGGTTAAAAAAAACCCTGAAAGAAACAGATGGGGGAAAGAAAGCAGGCTAAAATACCAGCATTTTCCTTTAAGGCATGTTTTCATTGTTGTAACATGCCTGAAAGTGGAGCTGTCAATGGGTGTCCGAGGCTGGAGCTGAAAGAGTAGCACGGCTCCTTTAAGGACTGAATCAACTTCAGCCCTGGAGGAAATGAATGTGTCCCCTGCCAGACTGGAGCGAAAGAAGGAAAGGTTAACTCCGAGTTTTCTTTTCACTGCCTTTCACTATCCGGGTTTCACGTTCATTTGTATCACCTGTCTTGTTAGTTTATTATCCGTTTAACAAGTTGATGTTCCATGTTGGGCGGCATGGTGGCGTAGTGGTTTGCATGTCCGCCTCACAGCAAGAAGATCCTGGGTGCGATTCCCGGGCTTTGGCATTTCGGTGTGGATGTTCTCCCAGTGCTTGTGTGGGTTTCCTCTGGGTACTCCGGTTTCCTCCCGCAGTCCAAAGACATGCACATTGGGCAAACTGGCTGTTTCTAATTGCCCCTGGGTGTGAGTGTGAATAGTTGTGTATATGTTGCCTTGCAATGGATTGGCGAGTTGTTCAGGGTGTACCCTGACTTCGCCCAGTGTCGGCTGACTGAGGATTAAGCAGTTCGGCAAACTGGTGATGAGTCAGTGATGTTCCGTGTTCCTGTTGATGTTTAGTGTTGTTTTGCTCTGTGAAAGTTTGTCTGCCTACCTGAGTTAGATTGTGTTTTTCAGGCATGGACATGGGACAGCCGTTGAAATCATGTTCCACACCTATGGGGCTCTGCTCTGAAGCGCCGCAGAAATTATTATTATTACATCTTTATCTACATCTCACAAGAACCTTTTGCTACACTGGGTTCATTTTGTGGTGAACCGCCCAACATGGAGTCCATATAAGTCCACACCTTTCAAATGGAGTGTACGTATTTATGAATGCTGACAAAATGTAATAAAGAAAAATAATATATATACATAACGTGTGCCTATACATACTGTAGTAACAAACACAAAAAATACCTACATGAAGTCGCAAAACTACAGCGTGAAAAACCCAGTTTTCTCAGAGGACTTGCTTTTGATTAACGAAACGTCTCAGCACAGCGCTTTCCTCGGCGTTCACTTCCCTCACCTGCTGATCCAGTGAAACGCAGAACCAAATATCTGAATCATGTTCTGTTGTCCCACGCTGAGGAAAAAAAAAAAAAGAATTGTGTTCTTTGTTCCTCTCAAACATTTGAGTCTTTTCTCCGAGTTTAGGTCCGGGCTCTGTGGATGGGGTTAATGCGTTCAGGCTGTTGTGATGGCGTTCAGGTCTTTCATCAAACCCTCTAGATGCGCCATCTCTTCTGACAGCTCATCTGTCCTGTAGGCCTTAGAGAGAGGCATGCAGGGGGAGCGTCGGGGTTAGAGTTATGGCCACGGCAAAGGATGCAGTGTGAGAGGAAAGGAGGAAGCGACAGACATAAAGGATGATGGAGGTAGATACGAGATGAGAGCAGGTAAAGAGGACGGAAATGGAAAAAAGGGGAGACCTGAAGACATGTATCAATGGAACTGAGGTGAAAAATAAAATATAAACACACACACACACACACACACACACATTTTGGCAAAGCATTAAGTGTTGATGGGATGGAATTTGATATTAAATACATGAATGTGCCATTATGGATTGGTTATTTATACAAATTAAGGGATTTAGTAAGTAAACAGTTTGAATTAAGCCAAGCAGCAAAACCATGTAAACAGAAACAAGGACAAAAAAAAAAATTAAGAAATAGTTTCAGCACTTAAGGAACAAAAAAAAAAGATTCATCAAGTCTTTGAGAAAGTGAGCACTTGTGGAGGTGAACTTACAGAATCTTTCTGCGGCAGTAACTTGCTGGTTTCTGATTGGTCGGGAGCACTGGGCACTGTGACAGCTACAGGGGCACGAGCTCTACTCAGGGTGCCAATACATGCGGTCTTCACAGTGGGAACTGAAACAAACAGGCAAAATAAAGAGATTCTGATGACACCTGGGCCAGAAGTGCATTTCTCAGCTGTTGGTGAGGTCACAGAGATCAATCAGACATCACCAGATGTGTTTCCATTCATCTGATTATCGTGCAATTAAAAATCATTTAACTTAAAAATGAGTAATGTAAAAAAAAAAGGGGGGGGGGGATGGGGGGGCTCAAATATTTTTTATATGTGTATTAAAAGGTTTATACGTTCACATAAGGTGTTTTTTCAGATTCAACAAATCAATATAAAAAAAATGAAATGAAACTCTTTGTATTTAAGTCACATGACATGAGTGAAACAGTGCAGTGAAAGTGTGTGTGCGTGTATTGGGGGTGGGGGGCGTGTTGCAGACCTGGTGGGGGCATGAGCACGGTGCAGGGCAGGGCAGAACTGGGTGTGCTGTGAGTTGACACAGTGACAGTGGGCACAGTAAAGCTCTTCATGGAGTGAGTGGGGTGCATGTGGGCTGTGGGAGGCTTGTAACAGTGCGGCTCATCCTCTTCGATCAGCACCTCTGTGTGCTGCAGATCAGCTGTACTGGGGACCATCGGCAGCTCGGGGGCAGGTGGCTGGGTCCTTACAGATTCTAAACACACCCAGAGGGATGGACATTACAGTGCACTGTTTAGTATCACTGACTCAACAAAAGCACAAATATACATTACTACAGAATCATATGAGTACATTCAGATGAGAAAACAGTAGAAAAAAACAGTTTAAACCATTTCCAACACAAAACCCATTTATTTATACCAATTACTACAGAAGCTTAAAACAGCCGTTCTTGCCAAAAAAATTTTTTAAAAATTAAAGCTGTTTTCTTGTGGGGCGGCACGGTGGCGTAGTGGTTAGCATGTCCGCCTCACAGCAAGAAGGTTTGAGTCCCAGACTCAGGTGTTTCTGTTTGGAGCTTGCATGTTCTCCCCATGCTTGCGTGGGTTTCCTCTAGGTACTCCAGTTTCCTCCCATAGTCCAAGACATGCACATTAGGCCAATTGCCCCTAGGTGTAAGTGTGATTTACAAATTTGTAAAACCTTCCTCAAGCCATTCCTGGAGCCTGTATTCACAAGCAAGGAATCAACTTGAGGCAGCAATAAGCTTAACCTTTAACCTTCGACCCCCAAAACAATAAAAATAATACTTTTTATCTCATATCAAATGCAAAAAGTTTCTCATGGTGAGAAGATTAACATCGTTAAAAATGTGCTCTCACAAGCACGGCTCTTCTCGGCTGGTAACTTCATCTGCACCATAGCAAGTATTTAACTAGAAATTAGCGCAGAATTTTATTCTTTTTATGGTTAGGTTTTGTATTATACTATTTTTTGATAAACACCTCTCTGTTTTTCATTCTCTGATGTACAGATTCACAGTAGGCACGGCCTTAAATCGGAGCTCCCCATGAGATTATTTTGGGCTGAGTTACTTTACTGTTCATAATTACTTAATAATTTTGTTAATGTTTTAAAGGTTTACGCCATGTTCTCCAGATAAAAAAATCAGTACAAGCATTGTCAAAAATATTCTATAAAATATTTTCATCTGTTGTTGGTAAGGCGTTTCAGTAAAAAACAAAACAAAAAAAACTAGAAAGTTTGCAAAAACTAAAACTTTTTAACGGTTTGTTTATTATATTAGTGTATATTCCCGAATGACCACACACATGAAGTTCCTGCCAAAAAGAGAAACCAGCCAATCAGGATCCCAATGCAAAATAGCCTATTAACGTTGTAATACATAACAGCCAATCAGCATCCCAATGCAAAATAGCTAATTAGCATTGCGCAGCATACGGAAACCAGATGGAGCTATACAAAAAAACAAGCTATACAAAATTAAGTCGATGGCTTCTTAAATGCGAGGCTGGAGCCTATTTCAGCCGACACTGGGCGAAGGCGAGGTTACACCCTAAACATCTCGCCAGACCGTTACAGGGCAACACACAACCATTCACAATCACACTTGGGGTCAATTTGGAACAGCCAGTTGGCCTAATGTGCATGTCTTTGAACTATGGGAGGAAACCGGAGTACCCAGAAGAAACCCACACAAGCACAGGGAGAACATTCAAACTCCACACAGAAATGCCCGTGCCGGGACACGAACCCAGGACCTAAACTTTTTAGCAAACCATAAAAAAAGTAAAATAAAATAATCTCTAAAGGATATTGTTGAACATGTCTTTCTGAATATGTGTGATATGTAAGAATAGTATATATCTGAGAAGGAGTCTGAACTAGAATAACGAGAATCATTTGAAACAGTTAAGAGCTGAAGCTGTTATACAGTGACTCTTACCCGCGCTCATACACACGTGTCTCACCTGAAGAAGGTCTGTCTAAATAAGGACCAGAAGAAGAGGGTGTGGCAGGAGCCCTCAGGCTGATCTGGTGATGGAGGTACCCACGTGGTGGAGGGTGATAGTGATGATGATGGTGATGATGGAGGTGGTCAAGAGAGTGGATGGGATGTGCGCTAATCACAGCTGAGAAGTTAGCAAGGCAAATGAGGCGGGTCAACAACACAGATAAACACAAGCTGGAACATGCAGCGCAATGAGACTCCGCACACTCCGCTTAGATGAAATGAAAATGATAAATCAGTGACTGAAAGGACGGACGAGTTCCCCAAAACATCCTCAAACAGTTCAGGTTTTTAAAAGAACATTTCTCTGAGCTTACGTTGCGGAGGCTGCGAGTCAAAGGGCATCATTATTTTGGATCTCGCGCCCCTTCTTCCTGCTAGCGTAGACACAGTCTCGTCAACCTCATGACCTGTAAACACACACACACTGCTTTTACACAACCTCCACAAACAAGTTATTCAGAGATAAAAATACAATAAATAAATCATATCCTGACCTTCTTTTTCAGGGTCGTGACCTTTCATTACTATACACATACTGAAGTATTAATAGAAAAGAGTGCAGGGATGCAAACTTTACTAGTGGGCTGAGGAACAGCATTGACAGGAATGACTCTGCCTCCGACAAGTCTAGTTCTTATTGCTACTAATTAAAAAAAAAATCCCTTCTGCTTATTTTTTATTGGCTCATGAGACAGACCCACATTTAATTCACACTCCAAACATAAAACGGGAGAGAAGTAATTGCTATCAGAAACAAACGTACAGTATTTCATACCCGGTGGGTTTTTTACCGAGCTCATGGATCTCTCTTTTCATATTTAAGGTTGTTTCACACACAGCGAATAAATAAATAAATAATACAAATAAATAATAAGCAAGTACCAAAAAACACACTAATAAATTTAACGCAACATTATTATTCACTAAATTAATCGCCACTGGCGTAGTGGTTAGCACAAACGTCCTGGGTTCGAGTCCTGGGCACAGGTGTTTCTGTGTGAAGTTTGCATGTTCTCCCCATGCTTGCATGGGTTTCCTCCGGGTTTCCTCCCACAGTCCAAAGACATGGACATTAGGCTAACTGGTTGTTCCAAATTGCTCCTAGGTGTAAATGAGTGTGTGTGTTGGCCCTGTGATGGTCTGCCGCGCTGTATCCCGCCTTCGCCCAGTGCTGGGTGAGATAGGATTCAGCCTCACCGCAACCCTAATAGGAATAAACGGTCCAGAAAATGAATGAAAGAATGAATATACCTAGAATGGTTTGTAAATCCCTGTGACCCTAATAGAGTAATCGCCAGTGGAGTCATCAAATGATCATGAGCCAGTGCTTGTTCTTTTACATGGTAGAAAAAAGAGCAAATGTTAGATAGATGCTGTACTGAAAAGGCGGCAAGAGCACAAGGAGCTTCACTTAGTCCAGGGGTTCTCTCTCCCGACCACTTTTGGACCTATTGCAAGATGTCTGTGGATCACTTTTTAAAATCGGTGTCTTTATAATTTTTATTGTCCCTGTGAAATAGTGCCAGATACAGAGACAGAAAATAAATATTTTCCCACTTATGTCAACTGTTAAAAGTAAGTGTGAAGTTTTGCGTATGAAATGTTAGTCATTAGAAAAAAGACAGTGGGCTTTTTAGTTCTAATTTACTACTAGTAAATCCGCCCCCTCGTACGAATGAGCTCACAGACGCCCATGATTGGCTGGTGATCGCTGTGAGTGACAGGGAAGTGAGCGTATGCCATCATACATTTGTTTCCAAGAATTCGATATTTTATTTTTCCACCAAACAACTTTATTGGCCTACTGCGAGGAACACACATTCAGTACTTGTCCCCTGATGCCAGTGACCAGGGGAGAGGCCATCGAAACCGGTATGCAGCAACCGGAAGTACAGCTCATTTTCCACATGAGGATAAGACCTTTTTTTAAAGAATTTAAATGAAATAATAAAACATTATATTTATTACAATCCAGTGGATAGAATAAAACAGCTATTCCACTCACTCTAATTCTAATCTACTAACTACTAATTATCTTTCCTGTTTGTTTGTTTATTTATAAATGAGATTGTATGTGCTTTATATTAAGGCATTCCATTATACTTTGAATAAACTTTTTTTTCATTCTGTTCTCAGTATATCGTTTGTGGTACCTCGGTAGGTGTTTTGTCTTTGGTGTGCCGCCTCGCTACTGGAGGGCTCGTGTGTGCTGCGGGGGATGGGAGTCTCCGTCATCACCACATTAGGCTCGGGTGATTTGTCTAGAGACTTCATCTCCAGTCGCTCGTGATGGATCCACAGGTCTGGAGGCTTCAGATCTTTAGAGGTGCTTTTATACTTGTGAGATGCGTTACTGGACTTAGTGGCAGCGCGCTTCCTACAGAGGAAAAAAACACACAGCCAAGTACAGAATTATTTACAGAGCATGTACACCGAAATGTTTTGTGTATGCCTCATGTATTTGTGTTGCGCAAACACACTTTTTCTGATGTGATTTGGAGTGGCGTGTACACAGGAAGGCACCCACTACCAGAGTGATGATGGTGAGCGCTCCCACCGAAACAATGATGATGATCACCAGGATATGATTCTCCTGACTGCCTGTGATTCCTGGCTTATCTGAGTGAGAAAGATAGAGGAGAGAGAGTTAGGGACAGAAAGGGGAGATAGATAGGGAGGGAGGGAGGGAGGGAGAGAGTGGGATGGAGGGATAAGGTGAGAGAGAAAGAGAGAGAGAGAGAGAGAGGGAGGGAGTGTAAGTGAGGGGAGTTAGGATTATATGTGTTTGTGTGTGGGAGAACGAGAGATAGAGAAAGAGAGAGAAAGTGTGTGTATGTGTGAGCGAGAGAGAGAGTGTGAAAGAGAGAGAGGAAGTGAGAGAAAGAGAGAGTTAGGATTATATGTGTTTGTGTGTGAGAGAACGAGAGATAGAGAAAGAGAGAGAGTATGTGTGTATGTGTGAGAGAGGGTGAGAGAGTGTGAAAGAGAGAGGAAGTGAGAGAAAGAAAGAGAGGGAGGGAATGAGAGAGGGTGAGAAAAAGGGGGGAGAGAGAGAGACAGAGAGGGAGTGTGAAAGAGAAGGAGAGAGAGGGTGAGAAAGACAGGGGGAGAGAGTGTGTGAAAGAGAAGGAGAGAGGGAGGGAATGAGAGATATAGAGAGAGACGGGGAGAGAAAGAAAGAGGGAGTGAGTGAGAGAAAGAGAGAGGGAGGGAATGAGTGAGAGGGTGAGAGAAGGACTAGAGTGAGAGAGAAAGACAGAAGGAGTGAAAGAAAGAGAGAGAGAGCGAAAGAGAGGGAGTGAGTGAGTGAAAGAGAGAGGGGGGAATGAGAGAAAGGGTGAGAGAAGGTAGAGAAAGTGAGAGAGAAAGACAGGAGTGAAAGAGAGAGAGAGAGAGAGTGTATATGTAACAGTGTGTGTTTACACACCTAAGGAGGATCCAAATCCATGATCAGGAAGGGGTGAACGTCCACCTGGCTTCCCCTGAAATCCTACTGACAGCAGGGTTAAAGAGTTATTTCTTATAAGAACAGAAACGAGAGAGAGAGAGAGAGACACACGGACACAGAGAAGAGGAAGTTGAAAGGTTACCTTGATCACTTGACATTTTGTCAGATGGCTCGGCTGTAAGAATCATACAGAAGCCGGTGAGAGGAAGCGAGAAGAGTGTAGTTGTGACTCAGCAGCAGGTAATGCTGACAGACTTAAATACAATGTGTGAATTTATTTTGGCTGTGACATCAATTTTCTGATAAGCATTTTCATTTCCAAGTGCCAAAATCATTTGTATCCTTTCAGGATATTTAACCTTCTCTAAATGGCTTTCAGGGCAGTCTGGTTGTACCTTTGGGTGTGCGGAAGTGCACCGTATCAGAGAGCGGCCCCATGCCTTTCGAGTTGCGTGCCTGGATCTTAACGTAATACGTGGTGTCTAGTGTGAGCTCCTGGATCTGGTGGGTCAGTCTGTTCCCCATCACTGGCTCTACAACCCAGTCATGAACCTCGGCATTCATGTCCGTACTGTAATATATGATGTAGCCTGGAGGAAGAGGTAAAGGACAAAAACCAAGAAGAGCAAATAAAACAGTTTTAGGAAACAGTTGTTGGGAGTCCGTGTTGAAAGCCGTGAGTACTGGTGCTACCTGTGATTTTGCCGTTAGCCTCTGATGGTGGCTGCCAGTTGATGTTGATGGTGCGTGGACGACCTTCTTTACCGACTACTGTGACGTCTTTAGGCGCGGATGTGGGAACTGAGAGGACAAAAATCTGTAACTACAAAACTCCAAGGTCCTTATAAGTCATTTTTTATTCATAGTGATCATATAAACATAAGGTTTTTTAACACTAAGGATGATGTGCAGGCCTGGGGAAATCTTTTTGCTCAAATTCATTAGATATTTTTCATTAGTTCTGAAATCTACAGAGGGCGGCACAGTGCTGTAGTGGTTAGCACATCTGCCTCACAGCAAGAAGGTCCTGGGTTCAAGTCCCGAGCTTGGCGAGGGCGTTTCTTTATGGAGTTTGCCTGTTCTCCCTGTGCTTCTGTGGGTTTCCTCTGGGTACTCCAGTTTCCTCCCACAGTCCAAAGACATGAACATTAAGCTAATTGGCTGTTCTAAATTGCCACTAGGTGTGCATGTAAATGTGAATGGTTGTGTGTTGTGTGTTGGGGCTGCGATGTTCTGGCAAACTGTTCATGGTGTAACCTGCCTTCGGTCAGTGTTGGCTGAAAAAGCTCTAGCCGCCCTGTGAGCCATGTGGGATACATTACCAGGCCTTTACTGTTGCCGCCTTCAGTTGCTGCATGTTTATGGGTCTTTCTACCCTCACTTCTGACTTCAGTAAAAGCAGGCTCAGTTGAGTTGACTGACTCAGCCGCTGAAGATCATCCCATATCTATGCCTTAAAAAGCTGTTAAGTTGCTTTTGTGGTATATTTTGAGTCATTAACCCTCTGTACTGTGAAGTTCCTTATTATCAGCTTTGCAGCATTTGACTGAATCTGACCAGAAAGTATAACTCTACAGACTTCAGAATTCATTGTTTCTTCTCTCAGCAGCCACATTATCAATAAATATTAGTGACCCTGTTCCACCAGCAGCTGTACATGCCCATGCCATGCTTGACAGATGATGTGGTAAACATCGGATCATGATTTGTTCCTCCTCCTCTCCATACTCTTCTCTTCTCATCAGTCTAGTATAAGTTAATCTTGTTTTTATCCGTCAAGGGAATTTTGGGCCTTTTTGTTCTTGTTATGAGTGGTTTCACCCTTGCTGTAAACCCTCTGTATTTTCATTGCCAGGCGTCTTTTGATTTTAGACCCAGACACTGATACACCTACCTCCCTAGAAATGTTCATAACTTATCTAGATGTTGTGTATGGGGTTTTCCCCCCCACCAAAAACAGAACTCCGCAGTCATCTACTTTAGTTGTCTTATGTTGTCTCCCAGGCCTTTTGGTGTTGCTGAGCTTGCCAATGTATTTTAGTCCTTTTAAGAATCTACCAAATTCTGCTATCTTTTTGATAGGTTAATTTGTTTTCATTATAATGATGACCTTCGTCTCTTCCATCAGCATCCTTCTTGGTTGTCAAATTAAGAGTTCCAGTGTTATTAAATGCAAATTCAAACATTTAAAATCAACTCCTGGGCTGTTATCTGCTTCATTTGTCATGGAATAATGGGGATCAGGCCACAAATGCCCATGAAACTGCTTGACAGTCAATAGTCCAATTATTTTTGAGCCTGTAAAAATGTGTGACCTTTGTGTAAAAAAGACTGAAATTCTTAAAATTCTTATTGTTATTATACTTTTATTATTTTTATTTTATTATTATTGTTATTATACTTTTATTATTGTTATTATTATTATTATTATTACTATATTATTTTTAGTTTGGAGAAGGTTTGCGCTCTCTGAGTACCCTTCCGGTTATGTTAAAGAGAAATGCAAGGAAGCCTTCCAAACTCTTTTATTACACATGAACATATGTATGTTTTCATTATCAGGGGGGTTTTACTTGCATTTTCATCGATTTTAGCAATTTGGTAAAATCTGTTTAATAGTTTGTATTAGCCAGTTTGAAAAGATCTCCATCTCACTCTCGCGAGGGTGTGAAATCTCAAAAATAAGACGCGAATCCCCCTATTAATATAAGGCAAGTTAATGGCAATAATCAGAGTATACAGATATTAAATTAACAAATCAGATATTTACTGGTGAACTTCTAAATAAAATAAAACTAGACAATTCTACAATTCGTTCATGATTGCATGCATAACAGATGCAGACTATGCATGCAAGTTTAGGATAACTTACTTTTAATACTGACACTAGCATTGAGGCTTTTCATCACAGTACAGATTCAAATGTGCAGTACCTCTTTTATTATGTAATATCTTTTTATTATGTAAATGTAAACAATTTAAATGCCTGCAGACATCTGTACAGAGGGTGTAAGTGCTCTTCTCTGTTTTGATAATAAAGTAACACTTCAGGGGCATTACAGACATTTTGACAAACAGTATCTAATTATTAATGAATTAAATTTGAATTACGAATTCATTTGGATTATGTCCATGATCCAGAAATGATTTAACACAGTTGTGTAATTAATTTCGAGATTGTATGAATCAGTGTATGATCTCCAATCATCTTTCCATATTGTTCTGCATACTTTTGACAGACAGTTTGAATTTTTTTCCATTTTATTTGTGGTTTTCCAGTATATTTGGTTGCTGTGACACATAATAAGATTTTCCCAGACCTCCACACACATTTGGAAAGACATTTAGAGGGGAAAAACCCTTGACTGGTAGTATAATGTATGCTGTTTGTGCCAAAGATAGTAAAGGCTGAGTCTGAGTATATTCAGCAGGTTGAGATTCAATGGGCATGCGAGTCCTCTGTGACGTTCTTACGTGTCTCCAAGGTGGTGCCATGAGCAGTCATGCTCCAAGTGCTGCTGCGCCGACCCTTAGTCACCATGACTGAGAACTCATATAGTGTGTTTGGCTTCAGGTTTGTTACTATGTATGTTAGAGTGGTAGCGTTGGCAACCTGTACACATAGCCAGAATACATGAGATTCAAACAAAATCATTGGTTAATATGTTAAGACAGTATTAGACCTAGGCTTAGTTAGACCAGGTAATCTAACATGATTATAGTTAAGATGGTACTTAATTACACAGCCTTGAGCTCAATATTTTTATGATTTAGAAGCAATTTGAACACTTGCCCACTTGGAGGCACTGTAAGCCTTTTGAGAAACTGGTGGAACGTGGCGCTCTTATGAGTAAGCTTAAGAAATTTCTGATTTCTATTGCTTTTATGAGTTTGTTTTTACTTTACGTAACACACCCCTCTGAATAACCACAATAAAGCTTTTCTTTCCTGTGTGTTTGCATTGTAGTACCTTATATTTGGTGTTGGCTGGTATGTTGGTCTTCCAGCGAACTGTGTAATATCTGGAGTCAGTGATCTTCTGGCTTTTGGAAAGTGAGTTATCAGCCCAAGAGACTTTGATGGCATCGTGGCTGATAACGGAGGCCTGTACACCCACTGGGGGAAGCATGGGAGCAGGCTCGGGTGCTGGGGTGTAAGGGGTATGATGGTACATTTTAAATAAATCAATATCTGGCTCTATGGAATCTGGCAGCAGCAAACATGGTATTCAAATGTGAAAAAATAAGAAAAAAGGAACATGCAATGGATGCAAACAAAAAAAAGCAACATAACAATGGAAGATGTGTGAGGGTAGGAGGGTGACATGGAAGTTGAGGTGAAGATGAATGCAATGTTAGGGGGGCAAGGAGAAAAAAAGAGATACTGTTAGAGCAAGAAAAACAATCCTCACTGTAATTAGAAAAGAAAACGATTACAACAGAACAACTTAAAATAATTACAAGTATCTCACAAGAATCCTAAAACTACTTTATGATACTGTATATAAGGTGAGAAGAAATGGTGGCACAGTGGCGTACTGGTTAGCATGTCTGCCCCAGTTTGCATGTTCTCCCTTTGCTTGTGTGGGTTTCCTCTGGGTACTCCAGTTTCCTCCCACATTTCAAAGACAGCCACATTAGGTTAATTGGCAGTTCCAACTTGCCCCTAGATGTGAGTGTGATTGGTTGTTCGTGTTGACCCTGTGATGGACTGGCGAACTGTCCAGGGTGTACCCCGCTTTTGCCCACAGTTGGCTGAGATAGGCTCCAGTCTTCCTGCGGCCCGAGTAGGATAAAGCGGTTCGGTGGCAAATGAAATGAAAATGAAATCATATCGGATGCTTTCTTTGCACAAACGGCATTAACATTTAAGTTCGTCTGTCAACTAGCAGTTTATTTCTAGGTCAGGGTTAGCTGATGCGATGCTAAGCTATGCTCTCACATCTGTCCCTAAAGAATTTCCAAACGTCTGAGGCGAGTTGATGTTAGCCATGACAGGTCAGCAGGGGTTCCTGCAAGAGTGCTCTTTCTTCCTGCCTCTTTGCCACTCTTTTCTAGATCAGGACAGGAAGATGCCACAAGAATACTGAAATTTTTTAATATGCACAAAACTCGTTCTGAAACTCCAAACCAAAGTTCTGGCATCCCTACAAACATATTTTACTCAAAATCGTTAAAAATGGAGCATCTGGTGTATGCAGTAATGTGTTTAGAAAATGTGTTTATACTCTGAGTACATTTCAAAGCCTGTAATTGTTTACTTTTACTTGAGTAAAGACAATGAAACGTCGGCACAGTGGTGAAGTGGTTAGCACCTCAACCTTAAAGATAGGTCCTGAATCAAAGTCCCGGACTTCTGTGTGAATTCTGCATGACTCCTCATGCTTGCGTGGGTTTCCTCCGGTTCCTCCGGTTTCCTCCCACAGTCCAAACACATGCACATTAGGCTAATTGGCTGTTCCAAATTGCCCCTAGGTGTGAGTATGATTGTGTTGCCCTGAGGTCTGTTGGCCTGGCGAGCTGTTCAGGGTGTACCCCGCCTTCACCTAGTGACGGCTGAGATCGGCTCCAGCCTCCACATGACACTAATAGGATTAAGTGGTTCGGCAAATGAGTGAGTGAGTGAGTGAGTGAGTGAGTGAGTGAGTGAGTGAGCGAAGACGATGAAACAGTATTTCTACTTTCAGCTGTCTTTTTTAAACAACTATCTGTAATTTGAAGACCTTTGCCTGATTCTGTGACATGTTGAATTTAAGAAGCATGTTCTCAACCCAACCACTCACCTTATATTATATTTCTTTGTGAATAAACCACTTGCTTTGCTCAGAGAAAAGTTGAATTATAATATAATTATATTATTGAGTGCTGTATACCTGATTGAGGCCTGGTGATGGCGCTCTCGTACACAGGTATTCCTTCACCCATGTTGTTAAAAGCCTTCAGCATAATCACATAGTGCGAGCTCGCGTCTAGAGAGGCAGACACCAGTAAATAAATCAGTGTCTCAAAACACACGTATCTTTCATTACACAGATCCTCCTTCAAATTACTCAACCTATTACTTTAAAAGAAATCTACAAACATGCTTTTATAGCAGGTCATCATGTGAAGTGCTGTGATTAGGAAAATTACCCATAATGCAATTAGAGAGTAAGAAGCTCACCCAGGTTTTCGATATTGTAGTAGCGCTGTTTGTAGTCCACTTTAATGGTCTGGGAGTGAGGACTGCCTATACCATAGCCAATGCTGTAGCCTCGCACCACTACGTCCTGGTTTTCTGGAGGAGTCCAACTCACCACAATGCTGTTCACCAGTGGACGTACATGCAAGGAACTGGGCACTCCAGGTACATGAGATTCTGGAATATAATGCAATACAAGTCAAGGGATGATGGTGTGCACTTACTTCCCAGTGGGCCATAATCATACGTACCACCGTACCCAAGTTGTCCCAGTCTGTCCCAACAACTGTTCCCAACTTCAGTGCTGGGTCAGAAATATATATGAGTAATATCAGACTAATATATAGATTTAGGCACTGCCTAAAAGTGGAGCTCCTGATAGATGTCTATATTGATAGGTGTCTTAGCCTGGTGCTATGAGAGTAGCGCGGCTCCTTTAAGGGGTAGCAGCTTGTGCGTGCATAGTGAGTGTGCAGTTAAATGGGAGAAAGAGCGAGTGACACTAGCATGGTGTTTGGGGGCGGAGAAAGAGAAAGTTTAAGCAGTAGTGAATATGAAGTGAAGTTACAGGTTTTATATTAGTAAATCGTCCAGCTCTTCAGCATCAGTAAGTCTTTGTGTTTTGCTTCTCCGCTATTGACTAAAGGTCAATAAATAAATTTCCTCTGTTTTTGCCGACTCCGTTCTGCAGAAAGGGTTTTGTTTTCAGCGTCTTTCACTAACTGATTTCCACATTCATTTCTATCACCTGTCTAGTTAGTTTATTTATCCATCTAATGTGTTCATGTTCCGTGTTCCCATTCATATTTTGTGTTGTTTTGCTTCATGAAAATCTTTGTTTTTTTTATTCTGTGTGAGTCTGAGTGGTGGTGTATGAGCCTCTATTTCTTGGGTTTTGGCTTCGATATACATCATAAATCTTTTTATTGCTGACATCACTATGCAAGTCAGCAATACATAACAGCAAGTCAGCATCAACTCAGTGAAGAGGCAACCTTACCGGGTTGCCTGTGGTGAGCATGTGTAGACATGGGACAACCATCCAAGCACTGCTCTTTCTGTTTAGCTGATCTGAAGGCATGATTCTCCATGAACAAGGTACACTCTAATAATGTCTGGCTGTTTCAACAACTACTGTCCCATTCCAGGTATTCCGAAGTCACACAACTGTTTACAGCAATGAAATTATTCTGAAAATAAGTATAAGAACACACAGGTCTTGATTTGTCAAATCGAAGTTCCTGGAGACTCTTTACACTCCCAAGGCAGCTCAACTAGAAGATCGGCCACTTGGTCTACCAAATCAAAGCACTGAAAAAACGTCTTTGCATTTGAACTCAAACTGGTTCTGGAGAGGCCTTGAGAAGTAGGTGTGGAGAGTCAGAGGGACGAGATCTAGCTGTTCCTCAGCATCCACTGTCATGGTGCAGAAGCTAGATCAGGTACTCTGACTTTTTGTATAGATTCTATCAGCTTAAGAATGTGCCTATGATCTTCATCTACACTACTGAGAAAACGGAGAGCTTGTCCCAGGTTTTCAGGTAGAATTTTGAATTCAGACCCTTTTTCTATGCCAACCTTAAGTCAAATGTTTTATTGTGAATGGAAAATGGTGGTTATTGTTTCATCATAGTTGCTCTAGTGGTTAAAATGGTGGTGAACATAATGCCAATTTCTAAGTTTGAGGGGATATTGCCATAGAATATAAATAAGAAAATGGGATACAGGAACATGCACCTTGTTCCAATCATCCGACTGAAACCTTTAGAGGGGGACAAAATTAAAAATAAAAAACTCCACAGGTTGTTATTGAGTATAGTGTAGAAGAATCTGTACTTAAAAGCCAACAAGAAATTCTGTGCCCCAATTTCCACCAACTCTGCCAAGTTTTGTATTGTGAATTATGGTTTTGTCCTCCCATAAGGTTGATCACTGACATCAGTTTGGCTTAAAACATTAAGGAGGAAGAAAGGAAGGAGCTGAAGTGGTGCCAGAGGGCAGGAGTGCACAACATTTTCAGGCTGTGTAAATTGCCTAAAGTGTTGAAAAAATAAAAATGAAAAACGACAGTTGTGTCTTAGTGGTTAAGTCGATGGGTTACTGATCCAAAGGTCAGCAGTTCAATCCCCACTATCACCACTGTTGGGCCCTTGAGCAAGGCCCCAATTGCACTGGCCTCAATTGCTCAGTTGTATAAAAATTATAATTGTAAGTCGCTCTGGATAAGAGCGTCTGCCAAATGCTGTAAATGAAAAAAAAAAAAACCCAAACAAACATAAAAATGTAGCATGCAGTGTGAATCTTGTTTCAAACTAGAACTCTGTCAGAAATTCTCTGAGCCTTCTGACAAATCAGAACTTCACACAGAATGACAAATGCACAACATTTAAGCTATAAAAATACTGAGCTTTCCTTTCAACCAATTACAGGTGAGCGCGCTGTCAGAATCTTTCAGGACTTCAGATCTTTAAGTTCAGCTTTATAGACTCCAGAGCACAGGGGAGGAAAGCGCTGAATTATTCAGCACGACTTTCAGTATTGATGAGCTACATTCTACCTGCGTACCTTCATTATATCTGTGTTTAATAAAGTCGTGTTTAAAAAACTTTTAAATGCTAGGCAAAACCAACACATTCATCAATCAGAAAACACAATGTTTACACCTGGATCTACTGGGAGGGAAGCGGTGTAGGGATCTTGGTCAAGGAGAAGAGCCAGGTTTCAGAAACATTTTTTTGCTGATTAGTGCTTAGTCAGTGTTTACCATGAGGGAACACGCACATTTCTAAACCTCACAGTGAGATTGTGTTTGTCAGCAGTTTGCTTACCATCCAAATCATTCTCGAAGGTCTCGGTAGGGATCCACTCGCTTGCCGGACTGGTGCCGTTGACCGTCATGGCCGACAGCCGGAATAAGTATTCAGTTCCACTTTCCAGACCTGCAGCAAGACGCAGCAGAAATGAATCTTTTATTTTATTCGAATCTATATCTTCGAATTTTATTCGAATTTATATCTTTTTCTACTTGATAGTGTTCGTAGTGGTAAACAACAATCAATTTCCATTTTTAAGAAAAAGCAGCATGTGTTCAGCTACTCAGAAAAAAATACACATTCATCATTCATTTGCCAAACCAATTAATCCTACTAGGGACACAGGGGGGCTGGATCCTATCCCAGCCGACACTGAGCGAAGGCAGGCTACACCCTGAACAGCTCGCCAGACCATTGCAGCGCAACACACACACAACCATTCACAATCACACCTCAGGTAATTTGAAACAGTCAATTAACCTAATGTGCATGTCTTTGGACTGTGGGAGGAAACTGAAGTACCCAGAGGAAACCCACACAAGCATGAGGAGTACAAGCAAACTCCACACAGAAATGCCCTCGGTGAGCCCAGGACTCAAATCCAGGACCTTCTTACAGACAAAGGACTAAAAATAAAAACAATTTTTAAGATTATGCATCACTGCATCAAAATTTATCTATCCGTCTACCTGTCTATCTATTCATTCATTCATTCATTTTCTGAACCGCTGTCTATCTGTCTATCTAGAACTGAGAATACATGTCTTTTGAGTATATTGTGGCAGGTAGTCATTTTCAACCTACCATCAAAAAGCTGAAAGAGTTGATTTGTTATAATTTCAACCGCATCTCCTTTCCTCCCAGCTTTCCTGTAACGTATCTTATAACCTGTCAGCTCTCCATTCTGCATGCTGGGAGGGGGAGGCTGCCATCGTACCATAATGCTCTGTGGTACAAAAACAAAAGAGAAAATAACTGAGAATAAGGACGAAAATTTCATTAAAAATAAATCAACCGACTCATGTCCTAGTCTCAGCATGAGGACGGTGAGAAACATTCCTGTTCACGTTTTTCCCTTATGTTGACTGACATCCTCTTCTTAAATTGATTTATTAGTTTACAGAAAATACCTGTAGTTGCAGCTTATCATTTCAGACATGGTTCTATCTGTACACTGCATGCATGTCTCTTCTGAAATGTGCACTACTTTATTCTGCTCTTATTCCAAAGCTAAGATGAGCAGAACAGAAGTTAGTAGACATGTCTTCATTCATTCATTCATTTTCTGAACCGCTTAATCCTAATTAGAGTCGCGGGGAGGCTGGCGCCCATCACAGCCGACTCTGGGCGAGGGCAGAATGACACCTGGACAGCTCGCCAGGCCATCGCAGGGCAGAAACACGCTGCAACACTACTCTTTTCGAACGACAGCAATGGTTCTTTTACATGCCTCTCACCACAGACAGTGAGACACATGGCTGGCCTTTGATAACCCAGTTAGCAGCACTGGGGGGACGGCAGTGACAGCCCGGCGATAGTGGGGCTTATATCCAGTCTTCTACAGCATATTAACAAACTGTTCTCGTGTCACTTGCATCATGCATGTTGTAGATGTAAGACTCTTTGTATCTATGTTTAGACACAAAGAATCTGAACTAAATATTATCGCTGCCTTGAGGTTGCCTAAAGATGCTGATGCATATTAATGAGCACGTGTAGCTTGGTTTTCATAGTGGGAGGAAATCAGTGAGCTCTGACTGCTAGACAAAGATGAGATGTTCACTAGACATCTCAATATATTACACAAGTGCAGGCCACCTATACTGTCACAAAATAATAATAATAATAATAATAATAATAATAATAATAATAATAATAATAATTTTAGTTCATTGTGTCACACAACCATAACACTTACCCTCGAGTTCAGGACTTCGATTGAGATATTCTGAGGCGCAGCGCTGGGTACTGCAAACACCAATAACACTGTTAGCATTACAGTACTCTATAATTAGCAATTATATGCTGAAGGTGAGGTGGATGTCGCTGAATTATATTGAATTCAGACATCCTGCAAGCCTGGGGCGAATCACTGTTGTAGCATATACTACACATGCACATAAAATTTTTTTACATTTTTACATAAATTAGCCATGACAAAGGCAGGGGAGCGCCGCACGCTCTGTAATGGTGTCTTTTTTTTAATAAGAAAAAGTTTGGTATATACTACACAGAAACACAACAAAATCAAAGTAAAACTAAAACGAGATTTTTCTGCTTTATTTTTCCATTTTTAAAGCATGATAATGATGACGCCGCCTGCTCCTACCGACGGTCAAATCAAGATTATTCACTTGAGATATTGTTTAATAACCCTTAGATAGCAAACCAATCAGACTGTGCGTTCTTGTGTAGTATATACGAATAAACCATGACTGTCGCTGTAGGACTGTCTGTCAACACAGGATAGTTAGTTTAACAAAAGAACTTCCAAAAACATAACATTTATATTTGGGATTCCTCAGTGTGTGTGCGTGTTTGTGAGACGTGTGAGATATGAACATGGATGGCTGGAGCGAAATCGCTGCATGTGAGTGAGTCGTTGGTACAAGATGAAAAAACTGTGAAAGTTTTTCGTTTTTACTCTCTAGATACTCTATCTAATTCATAATTCTTCTCTCTACATTTCTTTCACAGCTGTACTTCACCACCTGCCACTTTCTCCCTGTCTTCCCTACGGTCCTATGGTGCCAATATGCATTTTTAAAATCTCTCTCTTTACCCTAAAGGAATAAAAATCTCAGTGATCATTAAACATCAGGTTGAACCTTATTACAGTTGGTTAAAACACATAATTAATTCTTGCTTGTAAATGCCAAGGTAGACTGCCACGAACCCAAGACCTTCTTGTTGTGAGACTGTAGAGCTAACCACTACGGCACCGTGCCACCCAAGGTTGATTGTTTAAGTGTAATATTGAAAGATAAACAAACAAAGAACAACTGTATAGATATATTTAATGCAAGAGCTAAAAGAGTGTATGTATTAAGGCATTAAAGTCAATAAAACTAGGCTACCATCAGAAAGGGTGCGAACGCTCAGGTCGTCAGTAGACACTCCAGGTCCATGCTTGTTGTAAGCCACGACTCTGAAACTGTATTCTGTGTATTTCTTCAGTCCGGTCATTGTGTAAGACAAACCTACAACATCTATGTCCTGAAAGAGAAATAAAAACACTTAGAAAAACACACAGTGACATATAATCAACTTCCTTCAACCTTAATTTCAAGGTCTGACCTGTTCCACATCTTTCCCTTTCTCACTGTAGTAGAGTTTGTAAGTTTGGATCTCCCCGTTTCCTGTGAATGGTCTCTCCCAGGTCAAAGTGACAGTAGTGGGTGTAACGGACACAGCCTGTAGGTTGGGAGCAGGTCCTGGTACCTGCACTGGAAACCCCAAAATGAAGGAGAACGTTATTCGGGAAACATAGGCTTCTAAATATACAGAATATTGTATCTATAGGTTGCATGTTCCTATATTTTTGGAGCATTGCTGCACAGAATAGTTCTGAAAAAATAAAAGGATTCATTATGGCATAAAAGTATGTCTCTCATCCTGAGTCTCGAACTGAATCTGAACATCGAGAGCTATCTTCACATTTATTACATCACAACTTACACATCTTCAAAGTGCACATCAGCTTCAAACGTTTTACTTGATGCAGCTCTACATTTGCCTTTCATTGATTTGTTTGACTGCTGGCTTCTCCTCCATACTGATATTTTACAGGCTGTTAAAGGAAAAAAAGTGACATTTCCTCCCACCGCAGCAAGCCTCTTAGAATGGCAGGCATGCATGGAAAGAGGCATAGAATCCACAGTGATTGTTGTACAGCGTACAGCTCACAGATTTCCACTCCTGATCAGTGTGAAAATGTAGTTTAGAACCACCATTTGGAAACAGCCATCTCAGTCTAGATGTGCTGACCTAGAATCAAAACTGTTTGCTGACAAATCAACTAGAACTAGAAAGCTACCTGGATCCTGACCATGATGGCATTGAACGCAAAATTGTTAAAGTTGCCCCTATCCCACGATGGTAAAGAATCCTTTAAAAAAGTTCCCAGATCTGGATTGTGATCTGAATCACCAACAAAATCCAATGGAGTGTTAAATGAGTGGTAGAAAAAATTACAACAGAAGGTGCACAGCACCCCTGCTGGGCCTGCCGTAATACCACATTCCCCAAAAAATCTGTGGGAAAAAAATTTGATCCGGATTATCTTCAATACCTAATGGAGTCTTCCTTCTCCAAAGTCCTACCTCTGGTACAAATTTCATATAAATCCACACATTTGCAAAATCCGCAACATTTTGTATGAAGTTGCTAACAAACAAACAGACAGCCAAACAAACAAACGGCGACAACAACATAATATATATATATGTAAAACTTTGAAATGTAGATAAAATTGGCACTTCACTAAACAACCGTTCATTCATTCATTCATTTTCTAAGCCGCTTAATCCTAGTTAGGGTCGCGGGGAGGCTGGTGCCTGTCTCAGCCGACTCTGGGTGAAGGCAGGGTACACCCTGAACAGCTCGCCAGGCCATTGCAGGGCCAACACAGATAAAACCATTCACACTCACCGTCACACCTAGGGTTGAGTTGGAACAGCCAATAAGCCTAAATCGCATGTTTTTTACTGTGGGAGGAAACCGGAGTACTCAGTGGAAACCTACGCAAGCACAGGGAGAACAGGCAAACTCCACACAAAAACGCCTGAGCCCGGAAATCAAACCTATGCCGTCTTGCTGTGAGGCAGACGTGCTACCCACTACGCCACCGTGGCGCCCACTAAACAACCTTTTTTATTTATTTATTTGATCCTTTTGAACTGTTATGATGCAGGTATGTCATGTGTGCATTTTAAAATTTTGTAGTTTAAACTTCGATTGTTGGGTCCTTGTGCTATATGTATTTAAATTAATCACTTGTAGTCCTTTTTTTAAGTGATGAAGGCCAAAGGGCCAAAACTCTCACTCACTCATTTGCCGAACCACCTAATCCTACTCGGGTCGCAAAGAGGCTGGCGCCTGTCTCAGCCGACACTGGGCGAAGGTGGAGTACAACCTGAACAACTCATTAGAACATTGCAGGGCAAACTACAATAACTTTTTAAAATAAAAACCTTTTAAGGACCTCTAGAAGCTGCCAGTTGATTTTTTTATCAAATTCAAGACTGTATGGGTAAGGCTCACGAAAACTACTCCAGTGTATAAATATAAATGTATAAATATTTGTACAAAATGAGGTTCGGGCGGCTTGTATTTATACCAGTTTAACATTAGGAATGTTATCTTAGTGGAAAACAGGTATAGGCATGCTAAATTATTCAGTTATTTCTGATTGGGCTGCTTTAAACAAGGTTAAGTCGATCAATAACGTAAATGACAGGTCCAAAAACTGACACGCCTTTATTCAGGGACCCACCACAGAAAAACTACTGGTCATAGGATGACACGTTTTTTCTTTTTAGAAATGGATCCTCAACACTTATTATTAACACCAATAAAAAGTATTAAATTCCGGTTAGCAAAACATAATATTTAAAATTTGGAAACTGGGTGGAGTGGTTTTTTTGTTTTTGTGTTTTTTTTTTTTTTTGCTATACTGTATTAATCCCACAAGGGAAATTATTGCCTCTGCATTAAACCCATCCAAAGTGAGCACACACACACACACACACACACACACACACACACACACACACACACACA
>JBCNYH010000007.1:6812339-6826511 GCA_039654325.1 Tandanus tandanus
AACATGGGGGGACAGACACGACCGTGTGTGTGTGTGTGTGTATATATATATATATACACACACACACACACACACACACACACACACACATACATGTGTGTACATGTGTGTGTGTATATGCATGTGTACGTGTGTATATGTGTGCGTTTTTGTATTTATGTGTGTGTATGTGTGTGTGTGTGTGTGTGAGTGTGTGTGAGTGTGAGACCCGCTCCAGCTTAATACGGATTAAGTCGCGAGGTAGGGTAGGAGCCAAAGTAAGTTGAAAATGGCTTACCTGGACGAAAATGTGATATCATCAAAATACATCCTATAAAGTATAATCTTCGACATTACTAAGTTCAAATATCCATAAGGCCGGATTTTTTAAAAATCCCGGTTTCTCATCAGCACTTTTTGAAAACCTAAATACGGCACACCTTTTTTTTTTTTAGAGAGAGAAATTTGGTGACTGTCGAAGCCCAAAAGCTTTTAAAGCTAAATGTAGGTATAGTGACCGAAGCTCTACAATCCACCCTAGATGAGCAGTCTTTTACTTGTACATTTAACATGTAATAAACTCTGAACAACTGTCTATAGAACAGCAGCCTTGCAGTTCCAAAAGATCTTGAAGAAAATAGAACTATTTCAAACAGAACTAAACCAATCTCAGAATCACAATCACAGCATCACGGAATCTCGTTCTGTGTCGTTTTTACGTTTGTCTGGGGCATTTTCTGAGGTTTTGAGTGTTTATTTTTTGAAAAAATTTAATTAAATAAAAAAATAGGTGGCGTACTAGTCACTTACCAAGTATACACACACACACACACACACACACACACGACTAGTACTGGTAGTACTATACATACATCCAGCTGCTCCTTCTTGTCTGCTAAAATGGGGAATCTACTATAATGATATTCGAGTCCTGGGTTCGGGTGCTTTTGTGTGGAGTTTGCATGTTCTTCCCATGCTTACCGGTTTCCTCCCACAGGCCAAAGACATGCACATTAGGCTAACTGGCTGTTCCAAATTGCACCTAGGTGTGTATATGAATGTAAATGGTTGTGTGTGTGTGTGTGTGTGTGTGTGTGTGTGTGTGTGTGTGTGTGTGTGTGTGTGTTGTCCCTGAGATTGTCTGGGGAGCTGTTCAGGATGTACCCCACCTTCGACCCAGTGTTAGCTGAGATAGGCTTCAGCCTCCCGTGGCCATAATAGGATTAAGTGGTTCGGCAAATGAGTGAGTGAGTGAATAAAAGACCAGAAATGCTTTCAGAGAGAATTCAACCTGGTTTGTTATTGATCATGGAAGGTCCGCTGTGTAGAAAAACTGTGAAACCTGGTGTGTTTCATGTGACGGCACCTCCTAGACCTTACATGCTTCACCCTGTGTAACCATTGATGCCGTAGCTATGGGGTGGCTTTGATGAATAAGAATAAATCAGCCATAACTCTGCAGGTTTGGCCTGAAGTCTGCCCCCACACTGATCTTTACCTCCCAGCTTGTGAAATGTGTGACCTGATGAGACTGCCAAAACGCAGGAGTGCTTCACAGTGACAAACAACACAAAGTGATAGATATTAATGATGGAGCAGGAGGGAGGTGAGGTACAGAGAGTCGCTTCGATGTTTAGGCATGTTTCATTGGAGAGAAGTGGCAGTGCCAAGCTGTTCCTCTGAGAACAGATCCACACACTGCTTAGTGTTAAGCCTGGGCTAAACATGTACCATCATCCATGTCTAGTGGTAGATTGTGAAACCCATATTAAAAAAGAATTAAGGGTATTTAATTCTCCCGCTGATCTGACAAATTAGTCTCTTCAAAGAAAAAACATTCATATAAATGATGGCTTGGAATTTCCTCCTCTGACCTCATTTTATGCAGAGCGTAAATGTTAATAATGTCTTTAACAAGTTGCCAAAAAAAACAAAAATGCTCCAGAGTGAAAAAAAAAAACCCCAAGGATTTATTGCTCAAATTTAGTAGAACTAAAAGTTCTAAGTTTTTTTTAAAGATTAAACACATTTACATTTGCATTACATTTAAAGTCACAGGCGTTTTCGCCATTGCTGTTTATATTCTGCGGAAATTGAAAAAAGAATTGTGATATATGTTGAAATGTTTTTAGGCATTAATTGCAATGAAATTGTGGAATAACTTGAGTTATTTATTTATAATATTTATTAGTTGTGCGGTTTCCCGAACCAGCAGGAAAAATGTGCCACCGTGGGGGACTGAGCTGCACCTTCCCTTCCTCCACATTCATGGCTGAAGTGGCCTTGAGCAAGGCACCTAACCCCCAACTCCCCGGGCGCAACAATGTGTGGCAGCCCACTGCTCTGAGTGTGTGTGTGTGTGTGTGTGTATGCTCTGTGTGTGTGTGTGTGTGTGTGCTAAAAATTTCCCTTGTGAAATTAATACAGTGTTAAAACAATTTTTTAAAATAAACAAACAAACAAACAAACAAATAAACAAATAAATAAGTCTTTAAAAGCAAAATCAAGGAAGTGACGTATGGCTCAACGTTTGCGCGGAGAATTGCTATGACTGGTGAAACCCGTGGTATTATACAGTGATTGGCCAAATTTGCAGAAAATTTGCGGTGATTGGTTAAAATTGTAAGCTGGTGCACAATGCAGAAGGATTGGTTACTTCTGCATGAATTAATGAGATCATGACATGTGAATTCCTGACGGGACTGTTTACTACAGAAGTGTACAAGCAGCTTGTTGAACATCATGGACATCAATTATTAGGGTCAGGGGGAAGCTGGAGCCCATCCCAGCCAAATCTGGGTAAAGGCAATGTACACCTTGAACAGCTTGCCAAACACACACACAGGGCCAACACACACAAATGTTTCAAATTTACATTCACACATGACGCGATTTGAAATGCCCAATTATTTATTATTAATGAGCATGTCTATGGATTGCAGGAGAAAACTGGAGTACCCTGATGAAACCCACGCAAAAGGAAAAACTCTACACGCCATACAGAGTGCTCGTACCCAGGACCTTCTTACTAAACACTATGTCACTGTACCGCCTTGTTGAACACAATGTTCATAAATACAGAGAAAGCATATAATAATCTAATGCTCATGTAAACACAGTTTGACTCTCTAGTTCACAGTCGCACACAATAATATACAGTGCACTGCTGTTAACTGACGAAGGCTTCAAATCACAAAATAATTAAAAGCTCCTTAATTATTTGCATAATAACGTTAAAAACGTTATTGCAGTTAATGGCCTCTGTGTTATGTTTATAGTGCAAAGCTGTATTCAGTTGATTTCATTTACAAGAAAAACACATTGCATCGAAAAGAAGTTTCATTTAACATCCTGTGAGCACGTCTGAGCCTCCACCACAATCCAGAGAAAACACTGCCTGTGTATAACAGGATACAGTTCTCTCAATTAACAACTATAATCACATGATTATTCAAAAGTAATCTATTTATCCGCATTCAGGTATATCTGCCCGTCACCCTATACAGCTACCACGGGCAGGGCTTTTTATGATTGAGACAAAAAAAACAACAGCCTTTCACTCAGTACTCAAATCACATCTGCTGTCTCTCCTGGGCTCTCAGCTTCCACAGCACAGAGACAAACAGATCCAGATGTACCGTCAGTCGTTGTAATGGAATAACTAAAAAAAAACCTCGGAAATATAAAAGCACAGGAAAAATAGCAGTAGACGCATGTCCCGGGAGGTCTACAACCTATTTTTGAAGGAGTCAGCAATAGAGGTCACAGGAAAGGTGAAAAAACATCCACACCTACAGTCAGGGAGGTGATAGATGAGCTACAACAGCCAACACAAGCGCACACGCACACATACACACACACACACACACCCACACATACAGTGCTACTTTCACATCCATGCTTTTCTGATTCAGTCACATAAAACTTGTTGCTGTATCTATTGCAGTAAAGGTGTTAGGTCGCAGTCGCGTATGCAAAGCTCAGTCACGGAAGATAGCTTTTGCGTGAGCCACAGGAAATGTATACATCCACCATTACACAGAGAGAGCTTTAACTCTCTGAGTCAATCTCAGCATTCGTTTTGTCATACATGCTAAAAAACCACCAGACAATGCCTTGAGCCAAGACTCTTTATAAGTACTTCGAGGAAGCCAAATGTGCACAGGTCTCTTCTTGGAAGGCTAATGCTTTTGCCAGATCACCCCTTTTTAACCAGAAAGGCTTCAGAAAACAGGCTCAAGGGCATATGGATGGAGAACAAGGTGTTTTCTTGGGGCCGAACCTTAAAAAGAGCAACTTGTACGCAACCGACTCGGTATTTGCCAGCCATTGCTTGAGTCACAGTAAAGAGACAGGTGAGATTTCTTGTTCTGCGTCTCATCCAAGCACAGCTAACTGACAGATGCTGAATATGCTAATGTGCATTTGAGGGCATTTATGCATGCTCAGATCATATGCTGATGAAAAAAACAGCCTGGTGCACATACCCAACTGGTGACACACTGCCTTTAAGAGCCAAGGATAAATAATAGTCCTCATGAAACTTTTATATTTCTGAGTCGTGTGATTAAACTTTTACTGAATAAACAGGTCAACATGGATCAAAGGGAAAGCCAGTCCAATTCAAATGGACCAAATCACACTATCCCTCATGCACCGCCTCCTGCACTTTATACTCTGAAAACATTCATCAGACTGGCTCACGTTTCCTAAAACAGAAAATACACTTCTATTAATTCCAGCAGAATCTGAGTGAAACATGATATGCATGCTTTTAATTCCATTCATGCACTCAAAAATGAACACACACACACACACACACACACACACACACACACACACACTGGAATCAGGAACACTTTGTGTGTTTATTATACACATTACTGATACTAACAATAAATAAGAGAAATATATTCTGAGACACAGCAATAATGATACTATTATTAGTGTCTTTCTGTGACCATGCTTATTTATTCCTACACTTCAGGTGCGCTCACAAGATACCGATCATGATCATATTTACATCCGATTTACATATTTACATCCGATTTACATATTTACATCCGATTAAAATATTTACATTCAATGTTTTTCCAATGTTAGTCAGATGTTTCAGTCGTTTTTGCTTCAATATGTACCGTGTTCTGCAATTGTTACCCAAGGTTTCAGCTGATGTTATTACAATCTATACTGATGTCACTGACTCCAATTTGTACCAATGTTGTTCTGATGTGTCTTGCGATCTTACTGGACATCAACTGGAATGTCTCCCAATGTTATTCCCAATATTTTCACATTTTGCCTGGCAAGCTGTCCAGGGTGTACTCTGCCCTCACCCGGAGTCGGCTGAGATGGGCGCCAGCCTCCCCGTGACCCTAATTTGGATTAAGCGGTTCAGAAATTGAATGAATGAATACCAGTGTTACACCGATCACTACCAATGTGTACCGATGTTACTCCAATTTTTTTCCTGCTTCCCCAATGTTACTCCGAACACACAAAAAAACACCAAATTTTTCACTCTGCACCAGAATTTTCCCCAAAATTCTACAGCGTTCTCTGATGTTCTCCAGTGTTTTCCAATGTTTTCCGATTTCCTCTAATGTAACATTGGAATATGATTGGAGCAAATCGGGATCATGATCGGTATCGTGTGAGCACACCATCAAAAAATTATTTGATACCATGAGACACAGCCTGCATGTGAATTTTTCCGAACTAACTTTACTGTATAAAACTTAAAAAGAGTTTATAAGACACCATGTAGACATGTGCATGATATTGAAGCCATGTTGCATTATATTAGCACCAAAAATGAAGACTCAGCATACATATCTCAGAGACCATTCCTGAAACAAAAACATGAGGTGTAAAGGAGCTTTCTATACTACGCTAACACCCAGACAGCTGCTAGGTTAGATACCCACCTTGTACGGTAAGCTCTGCTTGGGTCGCAATGGTCTCATTGCCATTGTCTGCCTGGCAGCTGTATATACCAGCGTCATCCTCAGTCACATTCACAATCTGCAGGCTGCCTCCACCAATCACAGCAAACCTTTTATCACTGTAAAAAAAAAAAAAAGAAAAAAAAATTAAGCAAGTCATTAAGCAAAGCGGCATGAACATTTCGCTATTCATCTTCAATCAGTAGCCACTTTATCCTAGTCAAGTTATGGCAGATATTGAGCCTATCATGGAATTTTTGGACAAGGTAGGATCAGGTACATAATATACCCTGAAAGGGACCATCCTACGGCCCTGTCCACACCCACATTCACACCTGGGAACAAATTAGTTTACTATATAATACATGGCAGTGGTGTGATCTGATTGGTTTGCAATCTGAGAATAATAGACATTATAATTCATTCAGAATATATTCTCATTTCTGATTGGTGGAAAGTCACAAGATTCAATGTATTCTTCTACGAGCCTACCCCCTGACCTGTCAAAACGTCATTTTACTTCTTCACTGTTTATGCTACTGTAGGCCATAATATTTTAAATGAATAGTAAAACAATTCTGGAATTCGGCTTTTATATGAGATACGATTCTCTGAATAATCCTCCATATCATACTTCACATCATTATTATCCACCTTGCACACTCAGCAATAAATTCAAGTGTAAAAAGAAATTATAAAAGAATCTCATTTTAGTTTGCTTTACTTATGTTCCTGTGTAGTATATACTTAAACAATTATTCACCCCAGGCTCAATGGATATCGCTCGATAGTCCCCTCAACGTTCCTTCTCATTTTCTATTCAGCAATATCCATCTTGTCATCTGCAAAAAAAAGTTATGTAGCTAAATCTATCTACTGGCATGTTTTTGGGAGGTGGGAGGAAACCGGAAATCCAAAAGGAAACCAACTCCACTGGAATGGAAACTTGGAGGAAAAAAGAGACCCTGGAGTTGTGAGATGTGATCCAACAGTGTTACCCTGTAGATGAGATTTACTCAACAAATCTGTAATAACGATAACAAAATGTGATTAAAGGTTGTTGACCAACCATCATTAGATACTGAGCTGTAAAATTAGTGAAATGAAAGAAAAATTACTATATGTAAAAAAAATCTAAATATAGAACTGTTATATAAGCAGTGTTTTCTGTGCAATCCCTCACACATGCATTACATGAATGCCGAAACAGCTAATTTAAACAAATTCTTCCTTTTGTCTGTAATGAAACAGTTATATTTTTTTACCGCAGGCATAACAAGTAAGTAAGCCATTATGCTTCGCCATTATCGAACACATTTCTCAATATTTTTTGGCAAGTTGGACTTTAAGCAGCTACATTTCGCCACGCACTTGCAGGATGGGGTTGATATCAAAACAGGATGCAATATTGATTTTGTATCCTGAAGCCTTTCCTTTAAGGACAGCACAATACCAAAGCTAACGACCCCCTATGGTTTTGCTTTTGAAGTTTACACCCACAGTCAGCTGCTGGGCAGAAATCAGCGGTGTGTAGTAAACAAACAAAAAAAGGAAAGAAAGAAAGAAAGAAAGAAAGAAAGAAAGAAAGAATGAAAAATGAATAGTCAGTCACCAGTGGACAAGTGCAAAAGCCGAGAGAGTGCACAGGTCCTGTGGGACCCTGATGGATGTCTACAGTCAAATCTCATTCTGCTCCACTCTCACCCGCTCACTACAGACTGTGAAGAGTGTCATTCATCTTATTCTTGTTGACTTAGAGAGCCACTAATTTAATCAGCAATAGAAACTGATTGGTTCTCGGTCGCACTCCTCTGAGAGACGGCACAACTGTCAATCCATGTTATTTTCTAAATGGGACATTTTATAGTGTTCTCCAAGGAGTATTTTAGCTCACCAGGAAATGAAAGTTATGTACATATGCCTAACATTTATAGGCCAATAAATGTTGTGGAACGCATCCAATAGTGCATTCCTAAACCCAGAGTTACAGTATATGGTTCACTGATTGGTGAAAGCGTGTGAGTAGCAACTGTGAGCCAAGTGATCTTTATATAAAACCTTAAAACCTTAAAATCAAATTTTATGTAACCACAGTTAATGATTAAAAATTAACTTTGATAATCAACCCAACCTGTAAAAACAGCTGCTATAATGTTTATGTTAATTACTGTCCAAGTCCTGAGTCCAATATATTTAAAATGTTTTCACGCTCATACCCACCCTTAACCAATTTTCTCAAGAAACCATGCCATATGAGCTCAATTGTATCAAGCTCTCTCTCCGTTAATAACCATGCTTGAATACTGTATAGAAGGTGAGAGTGCACACATATAGGTAGGAATGTTACTCATGTCGACAGCTTCATTCGGTGGTCAGTCAGGGGCAACTCCAATCCCTGCATACAGGAAATGAGATCTATCCGTGTTGTCATTTGTGACTGTGTAGCCAAGATACTTGAAAGTTCGTACGTTCTTGATTTTGTTATTGCCGATGGTAATTAAGCTTTCCTGGTTCTTAATATCATCATCGATGTTGAAAGAAATTGTTTCTGCTTTGCTATATGACATTTTCAAAATGAAACACCTAAAGGTTATATCGTTGCCAGTGAGTTCCTTCTCTTTAAAAATGGAACACTTTAGCTATTTTGATACATCTTTATTTATAATTATGAATAGTCATTTTTTGTGCAGTCCAAAATCAAAAAACATGCAAATTTGAAGGGCAAGTGGAAGCATATTATGGAAGTATAATTAAATATCCATAATAAATAAATGTGAAAAAATATTCCCTTTCACTTTACATCCCAGCTAGCACTTGTATAAAGGGCCCATGTGGGTAGTAAATGGGCTAATATATGGGTCCCATATGAGATTGTCCACAGGTTCCATAATGGCCCCTGGTCACCTGCCCACATGAATTCAGTTCCCATTGGTAACCCAACTATGACCCACATAGGTGGCCCATCTGGTTTTGCCAATGTGGGATGCACCTAGCTGACCCAAGTGAGCCCCAGTTAAGATGCCCATACCCACTTTTTGCCAATGTAGCCCAAACATAACCCACATGGGGCCACTATGGAACCCACGGACAGTCCCATATGGGTCCCAATTTTCAGCCCACTTACTACTCACATGGGTCCCACATACTAGTGCAGGCTGGGAAAGGGACATAGCCCAATCCAAACTGCACAAATTACTTACAATATTTAAGGTTAGAAAAGCACCATAAGGAATTCATGCACATCCTACAACTACTGTGTACAAATATTTTGAGGAACACCCAAAATACTGATGGAAGAAATGAAGCCACAGGAGAGGAGAATAATTAAAAAAATAAACGAGTGTTTGAACAGCTGCAGCATATAACGCTGTGGTTAATTGCTTTTCAGGGTTGGGGCGGACATTGCTGTGTGATGGCAGAAAGAGACGGTTGAAGGTGGCACAACACAAAGCACTATTCATCACCGTCAGATGTTTTTCCTCAGGATGAGCAAGTTTGCTTTGTCAGCCTGACTGCAGCTGTAAAGTCACGTTTGTGTAGGTGTACTACAAACAGAGGGAAAAGAGATAAACTGACTGATCGTCTTCGTCTTAGGATTCCACGATCACGATATCTCCATCCACAGGGTACGAAGGCTCCCTGAATGATTTGATGAGAAGGAAATGATGTGCATCATACACTCAGCGTCCATTTTAATGGGAACACCTGTATCGGCTTGTTCGTGCAGTTATCTAATCTGCCAGTCATGTGAAGCACAGAGCAGGAAATGGATATCAGGGGATTTTGACAGTGGCATGGTTGTTAATATCAGAAACTGTTGATCTACTCAGATCTTCATATACGACAGAGTCTCTACTGAGAATGGCGAGAAAAACAAAAAACAGTCCGGTGAGAAAACGGTCTGTGGTTGAAAGCGCCCTGTTTAAGAGAAATGCCGGACTTGTTTGAACTGAAATCTGTGATAGCTCAAATATCTTCTCTTAACAACCATAGTGATCTGAAAAGCATCTTAGAACTCACAATAAGGCAGATAAGCTACAGCAGGAGAATATCACATCAGGATCCACTCCTAGTAGCCGAGAACAAGAACCTGATGATACAGTAGGTACAGGACCATGGATAAAGACTTGAAAAATATCACCTGGTCAGTGCTTCTCTTTCTGATGTTTGCTGAAGCTCATCGATTGTCCATGTAGAAATTTCTGCATTGTGCTGACTGGTTAAGGGTGGCACAGCGGCGTAGTGGAGAGCATCCCCACCTCACAGCAAGAGGGTCCTGAGTTCGAGTCCTGGGCTTGGCAAGGGTGTTTCTCTGTGGAGTTTTCATGCTCTCCCGTGCTTACATGGTCCACAGTCCAAAGACAAGCACATTAGGCTAACTGGCTGCTCCAAATTGTCTCTAGGTGTGAGTGTAAATGGTTGTGTGAATTTTAACCCTGTGAAGGTCTGGCGAGCCCATCTTCGTTCCGTGTCGGCTGCTACCTTAAGGATTAAGTGGTTCTGCAAATGAGTGATTGGTTGAATTGGATAATTGCATGAAAATGCTGGTATACAGGGTCAAGGCAATAACATGGCCGGTGAGTGTACAGCCCAGGATACACTCTACAGAAGGTCTTAAAAGAGATGACCAATTGAAGGTATGAGCATAAGTTTTCCTCACTCCATTACAGCAGTCTCTACAGTTACTACTCCCCAAATGCCAGTCATTAGTATAAACAAAAACAAACAAGCTGTTCTGAGTTCAGTTTTGAGGATCACATTCCACTGACACTATCAATTTGCATGGCATGCAAGCCGCACAGGGTAAAACACACTCGCAAACTCAGTCAAGTGGTGCAGTTATGTTGTCAGGCAAAATGCTTGCATATGCTTGGCATGTCAGGAATAACTACAAGGGTGAAGGATATTGTTCAGGTCAACTGGTTTATCCTGATCACTTTGGCTGGGATAAATCTTAAGGTAAGTGTGAACAGCAAAGCCAGTGGGGCAGACTGCTTCAGCTGGCAAAGCAATAAAGCATAGCTGTGTTCATGAGGCAGAGCCCAGAGCTTACCTTAAGCTTCAATCACTTCATGCACGCAGAATTTCTCAAACTTCAACAAGTCTACAAGGTACAAACACAGCCTGCTTTTTCTCTGACTGGTGCGGTGCCTGTATTTTCACTGAAACTAGACTGCCATGAATGCATACAGCAAACTTTTTTTTCAATCACCAGGTAACCAGACATGTTAGAACGGGTGATTTCTATACATAAAATTTACAAATAGAAGAATTTATTCACAGTCAGCGCTAGCATAGTGGTTCAGCACCTGTTATGGACTGGTGTGATGTTCAGGGTTTACCCCACCTTTGTCCAGAGTTGGTTAAAAGAGGCTGCAGCCTCCCTGCGACCCTAATAGCATTAAGCGGTTCGGCAAATAAATGAATGCATTCCCAATGGGAAAGCATTTATGTGGGAGGTCTCGTTAGTTACTTAGGTAGCTAGTTACTTAGTTCATTCTTTCATTTTTAATAGCCGCTTTATCGTGGAGTCTTAGTGGATCCATAGCTTACAGCAAGAACAGTGAAAGGAAGGTGGGAATACACCCTGAACCGGTCACCAGTCCATCGATGCAGACCGTGCATGCACTCAATCACACCTTGTGTCAATTTCAATTAAACTACCTATATGTTTTGATTAGGTCAGTGATGGCCCAGTGGTTGGGTGCTGGATTACTGATCCCAAGGTTGGGGGTTCAAGCACCCGTATCAACGGGTTGTCACTGCTGTCCCCCAGTGCAGCTAACTGGGCTATCAAATGCCGGCCATGTCTCTCACTGTCTATGGTGAGAGGCATGTAAAAGAACCATTGCTGACTTTCGTCAAGAGTAGACTGCATTGTTTCTGCCCTGCGATGGCCTGGTGAGCTGTCCAGGGTGTACTCTGCCCTCGCCCAGAGTCGACTGAGATGGGCGGCAGTCTTCCCCGCGACCCTAATTAGGATTAAGCGGTTCAGAAAATGAATGAATGAATGAATGTTTTGATTGTTTTGGAAGCTGGTAAGAAAACAAATAAACCAGACTCCACAAGTACAGTGGAAGCATATTAAACTCCAGACAGCAGCTACCTGAGCTCAGGATCAAACCAGGGACCCTGAAGGCTGGATGAGCCAACAGTTAATGCTGTGCCCTCATGCCACCCTTCATTATGTGGTTTGTGTGGCCTCATTTTCAACTCAGGAACTTGATTCAGGAAAATGTACTAATGTCCAATCAAAAATAGTGAAAAAAAAATCGCTGAAGACATGGAAAGAGACTAATCAATATAGCACAAGGTTAGGACAGTTAGCTAAGCATTGGATTTAAATCCATTTATAAGCTTTCATCATTTCATATTTGCAGCATCTATTTACTTTGTTTGTCATGATGTACACAATTTCTCAATTTAAAGTGATCAGTGGTCAGCAGTGTTGCCACACAGTCAGAAGGTTCTGGTTTCAAACTTTGCAGCAAACTTGGACATTTCTGTGTGTAGTCTACATTTTCTCTGTGTGCTTGTGTGGGTTTTATCTTGGTGCTCTGGTTTCCTCCCACAGTCCAAAGACGTGATTTGTTGACTAACTATGCTAAACTGCTAAAGTGTCAATATGAGTGTAAATGGATGTTCGTCTTTGAGTTACTCCATGACAGTCCTGCAACCTGTTGAGAGTGTATCCTGCCTCTTGCCTGAAGTCAGCTGGGTTTGGCTCAAGCTTCCGTCACATCCGTGATGGATAAACGGTATAGCTAATGGGTGGATTTAGCTTTAAACGGTTGACTGCACAGGCTTTTGCCCGGGTTTTACAGAAGGGAATCTCTCTATGCAGTTAAATGCATCTTCAATATATAAAGCAAAGCCATACTGACAGTTGTACCAATGGTTACAGTTTTATTTCAGACAGATCCCCAGTTTTAAATTGTACCTGACTTGTACACTGACGCGTGGCCTGTTTGTTAATGGTGTAGATGCTGGTGTTTGCAGTCTGACTGTTGTTCAAAAATAGCTTTCATAAAAAGAAAAGAGTGATGATATCAACAAAAGCTTGCATGTCATCTTTCAAAGTGATAAGTTATTTATAAGTTATGAAATTCTAGCTTTCTCTGTACCATTGTTGTGGAGCACTCAACACCGGAACAGATGTGCTGCCTCGGAGACTGTTATCAAAAACTGGGACATCAAAACCAAATACTTTCATGATCAAAACATCATGTTGCAACAAGACAACAATAAAATACAGATGATGGGTGGAAGCAACGGGTGTGCCATAGTTTATTTAGTAAAACAGAGCATTTTTTAAGCATAAACTAATATATATATTTAGGCACAGCCACAAAGTGGAGCTCCTGATAGATATCTCTATTGAGAGGTGTCTGAGCCTCGGTTTGCCTTTCAGCGCAATTCACTAGCTTTCATTTCTATCACCTGTCTTGTTATTTGAATTTTTCGTTCAATGAGTTCATGTTCTCTCAAGCTTCTGATTTCGGCGTTTCCTCCACAAACATTTATTTAACTGCAAGTCTGTCTACCTACCTGAGTTGGATTGTGTTTCTTTCTTTCTTTTTTTTTTTTTTTAAGTGCGAGTTTAAGTGGTGGTGAATGAGCCTCTGTTTTTGGGCTTTTGATTCATTATAAATAATAAACGTTTTTGTTTTTAAAAATCGCTGCTGTTGTAATGCAAGTAAGCGATACATGGCATCATCAAATTAGCGACGCTGCAGCCTTATTAGGGTTCCTTTGGTCGGCACACGCAAACACCGGACGGATATAGGACAACAATCCAAGCCATAATCCACAACTATGATGCTCCACTAAGGAGTTTCGCTATTATTAAACATCAATCCTTTCATTTCACTGAGGAGACATTGATGTGCTGGGCTTACATTTGGATCAGTTATACTTAAAGTCATTCATTCATTCATTTTCCAAACCGTTTAATCCTAATTAGGGTCGCGGGGAGGCTGGTGCCCATCTCAGCCGACTCTGGGCGGGGATGGGGTACACCCTGGACAGCTCGCCAGGCTCGCTATTAAAAATAAAACTTTTCTTTGCCCTCTTCGGAAAAAAGGCAATACATATTGTATATAGAGTGTATAAGTGTGTGTGTGTGTGTGTGTGTGTGTGTGTGTGTGTGTGTGTGTGTGTGTGTGTGTGTGTGTCTCCCCCCCCCCACCACCCCCCCCCCCCCCCCCTCTCCCCCGCGTGTTTTCCTCACCAGACCTACCTCCCCCCC
>JBCNYH010000007.1:6827400-6846957 GCA_039654325.1 Tandanus tandanus
TGTGTGTGGGTGTGTGTGTGTGTGTGTGTGTGTGTGTGTGTGTGTGTGTGTGTGTGTGTGTGTGTGTGTGTGTGTCTTCAATTCATCACAGTGTCATCCCCCATTCACGCTCTGCTGCGTGGTTTCCGAACTAGACTTAGCTCAACTCCACTGAGGCTGCATCGTTTAGTCTCTTCACTGTCACTTCTTTCAAAGTGTCACTGTTTTTAATATCGGCTGTAATAGATTGCCATAGAACCTCTTTTTTGCCACTCTGCTTTAGAGGCAGAATTCCCTGTCCTATCGCATTCCTCTTTCACACACTACCTTTGCCAGTGACAAAGCCATTTATGCGACACAGTTTATAGAGTCAGCGGAGTTAGAGTTAGTGTACATCTGAACTGTTTGTAGTTTTTCTTGATCTGACCAATCATCAGCTTCTATTATCCTAGACAGTGGATACCATCCTTTCAAAAATCAACAGTAAAAGTGAAAAGTTTATGATATGACAAAAATATGTTACAAGAATTAAAGTCATGTCTACACACTATAGGCCAGATTTACTGAACAGGGCAAATTAGTACGAAAAGAACTCGCCATACATTTTATATTATGCTAGCTACTACTCCTTAGGTTAGACTGATTTTGACAACCAAAAAGACTGGACTGTACAGCACATTAGATCTTTTCCTTGCCGATTGTTACACAATGGAATACTCAGCCCTCGAGAAAAGGACAAATGACATCACAGTAAAGCTCGCAAGAGATGCCTCTCAAGCGGAGCTCCCTAGCAGAGAACCATAGTCATGGAATATGGCTCGGGTGGCTGTCCCCTGTTTGTTCGCACGCGACACCACAGAAAAACTAGTAAGGCTGCCACCTCACTGAACTGATGCTGATTGGCTGTTATGTATCATGATGACGGGCAGCAATTAAAAAAACACATTTATTATTAATAATGAAACTGAAAGTCAAAGTGAGAAACCCACTCAGACTCACACAGAATAAAAATAACACACAATCTAACTCAGCTAGGCAAACAAACTTGCAGGTTAATAAATGTTTGTGAAGCAAACACCGAAATCTAAAGCTTGACAGAACATGAACTCATTAAACGGATAATTAAACTAACAAGACAGGTGATAAAAGTGAAATCGGAAACCAGCTAGTGAAAAGAACAGCGCTGAAAAGCAAACCCAGGATCGGACACCTATCAATAGAGGCATTTATGGGGAACTCTGCTCTAATGCAGTGTCTAAATCTATATATTAGGGCTATTTAATCAGAACCTGAACTCTACAGCTTCTCCTAATTAGGACTCCGAGGACAGGAAACAGAACATGAGGAGAAAAGTTATCTCTACTTGGCCAGTTCATGTCTTTTAACCAGTCGATCCTGCCGAAGTCCTGTTTCTCAGAAAGGTCAAGCATACATAGCAAAGGTCTCCGTCTAGCTTCCAAAGGGTCAGAGCATTGTGGGTAATACATCGATATGAGAATGTATGAGAGACAACCAGGGTGCAGCAAGGACAGCCATCAAGAATGCATTACGCTGTCGGAAGGCCATTAAAGAAGCAATTACGGGCCAAATGGAGTCTGTCAGCAATCTCCATTCCAGCTCACCAAATGAGCAAAGAGCCGCAATTAGACATTTAGCCGCGCTGCCTGTCGCTGTGTGCTGACGAGAGCCGAGCTGAGAGAACACAGAGAGCTGAGCATCAGGATGCAGCTGGTATGCGTTGGGGGGTGCGTTGTACTATCAGCTACCAAACAGCTCTTGAGTACTCGCCTATTTAATACAATCAATCCAATCATCACCAGTTATATACAGAAGGGCGGACACAACCTAGGGGAGCTTGAGTGTTATGCAAAGGAATATAAATGCCTATTAAATATTGTAAGTGTTTAGGGCTTATAAGTTTTCTGTCCAAAGTCATGGCTTGCAGGAGCTTATCTGTCGCATGAAATAAGAGCTGTGGTGCTCACACTGAGCAACAATCCTATCACTGCGACAAATCTGCCAAGTGCTATGCCAAGATGTATTGATAAATGCATTTTAAATGAAGTTAGCTTTACACATACTCCCTCTTTCATGCATCCTGTTTCCCTCTACTTTTCAATCTCCTTTAAAAAAAATCATGAATTTTTCATGGCAAGTGGCAGAGAAAAACAAATCCCATCATTAATCTTGGTTGGGATAGACACTGGACCAACATGGATAAGAAACCGTGCAGAATTCTTCAAGGCCCTCTTCATCTACCCGTCCATCCTGATCTACAACTGACCTGATTTGATTTTTATCTACTCACCCTCCGCCTGGTATTACTTGCAGAAGATGAATGTACAACACAGTGAGGTTGGTGTGTTCAGGAAAGCAATCAGGGACGTCAGTGAACATGATTCCTGGACAAAACACAGGACTTCCTGTTTGCGTTCTATTATATGCAACTTGTGCTTTCAGAGTCGCATCCATCCTAGCATGAAGGAAGGATTCTGAGCATCCTCTCTGTGAGTTATCTTTACAGCATTTCTTACGTTCTAGATACTGACCATTTAATCGTGTTCAGTTAGCGCAACATACAGACTGGGGTTGCGTTTGATCCGGAAAAATGGGCAGTCAATAGGTATACACTCTAAATAAGATGCCATCATGCACAAAAAACAAACATTCACACACAGAGGGAATTAAAGGGGTGGTGTCATAGTTGTTCAAAGAAAGTAGCTTAAATAACATTAATGGTTAGCATGTCCACCTTACAGCAAGAAGGTCCTTGGGTTGAGTCCCGGGCTTGGCGAGGTCTTTTCTGTGTGGAGTTTGTCTGCTCTCCTCATGCTTGTGTGGGTTACCTCCGGGTACTCTAATTTCCTCCCACAGTCCAAAGACATGCGCATTAGGCTAACTGGCTGTTCCAAATTGCTCCTAAGTATGAGCGTGAGTGAATGGTTGTGTGTGTGTTGCCTCGCGATGGTCTCTAGAGCTGTTCTGGATGTACCCAGACTTTGCTCAGTGTCGGCTGGGATAGGCTCCAGCCTCCCCATGACCCTAGTAGAATTAAATAGTTCAAATGAGTGAGTGAGAGAGAACCAGTTCACTAGAACATTGCAGCAGTGTATCAATCTTTGAAAACTGTTCGGCCCAACAAGATTTCAAAAAGTTCTTGTTGTTATCCATTCCCATCCGCTCCAGGTTCAGTTCGAAAACTTTAAATTCTTTTTGATTTACAAGGTAAACGGATATTTAAAAAAATATAGGCTAGTACTTTGGACATTCACTGCATATTTACACAACTTTTTGGCAACTGAATTTTGGTAAAAATCATGATACAGCTCCTTTAAATGCAGGCGATTCAGTGGCAGGAAATGGGAGCAACCCCAAACTGCCATGGGAAAACACGAAAAAACTGAAACACATAATGCTGCATAGACCTACTGTAACGACCCACTGTAAAGCTTTTCCCAGATTTACTAGGGAAAAAACAGAATATTTTAAGTCATAAGCAGAGAATACAGGGCATCTCCTTCAGCTAAAGTTAAAGTTAAAGTGAGAGACTAATACATCTGTTACAGTGAAAACACCAAGACTTTATCTCTTAAGTTAATGTCAGTAGTGTTAGTATAACAAACATACTGACACCAAAATGAGTGACTGAGGCTGGGGTGGTAAGGGGACAGACTGGAGGCGCTGAAGAATGGTTTCCATGCTGGGTCAGTCTAGGTAGCTGTTCACAATTTTGTGTGTATGTTGGTTGTGTGTCAGGATGGCTTTGTAGGCATTGACCACAGAGTAAGAAACCGTTTGTGAAGCTGCATGCGAAACATCGGCTAAAGATGCAGGCAGAGAATCTGTTTAATCTTCTTCAGACGACACCATTGGCACAGCCATCTTTGTTTCCGGAGAGAACGTCATAGCACTGCAGCAGTTCGTGTGATGTAGTTGCAACGCAAATAGATAGTCACTGGTAGCAAGAAATTCATTCATTTGCCGAACCTCTTCCTACTAGGGTCACAGAGAGGCCGCAGCCTATCTCAGCTGACTGTGGGCAAAGGTGGGATACACCCTAAACAGCTCGTCAGTCCGTCGCAGGGCAACACACACTTTGGACTGTGGGAGGAAGCAGGAGTACCCAGAGGAAACCTACACGAGCATGGCAAGAAAATGCAAACTCCACACAGAAACGCCCTCGCTAAGCCTGAGTCTCAAACCTGGGAACCACTACACCACCATGCCACCACAAACAGTGGCAACCATTAAGGGATGGACTCTCGGTCTGAGTATTGGTCAGTTTTTCGTGTGTGGCGTCACATTTTAATAACAATTTATACAGAACAAAAGACAGTTAACTGTTGGTAAATAGCTATGTATGATTCCAGGCACACCTATGTGTAGTATATACCAAGAGAGGTACGTAGCTGTGTATATAGTTTTTTATTTTGATATACTGTATTAATCCCACAAGGGAAATTTGGCTCTGCATGTAACCCATCCAAAGTGAGCACACACACATACACAGTAAGCAAACACACACTCGGAGCAGTGGGCAGCCAAACTGCGGCACCCGGAGAGCAGTTGGGATTTGGTGCCTTGCTCAAGGGCACTTCAGTCATGCAGCTGGAGGAAGAAGAGTGTGTTGTGCTGCCGCACGTTTTTCCTGCTGGTTCGGGAAGCAACCCAGTGACCTTTCGGTCCCAAACCCGCTTCTCTAACCATTAGGCCACGGCTGCCCCCTTATAGCATGGTTCCAGCATTCCAAACAGAATCAAATGACACAAAGGAGGAAATACACAAGTAGAAATAACACATTGGAACATTTACAGGATTAACATATATGGTATTTATCAGACACCTTATCTAGAGTGACTAACATTTTTATCTCATTTATACAACTGACCAGGTGAGGCTTAGGGCCTTGCTCAGAACTCCAACCGAGGCATCAGTAGAAGGAGAGGCTGTATATAAACACTGTATATAATGGCTTTGCAAACAATGCGGTAAGCAGAGCAAACAAAGGATTTAAGTACTTCCATGATGACTCACAATCTTGTATATACAAATCCCACAATTATCCCTTTTTAAAAGTGTGTCCTTTGGTCCCTTGGTGTTCCAGGAAAAGTGCACAGCTAGCTACCATTACCAGCACTTTTGATTCAGAGTTCTTATCCAGTACAGCCTTTAATGAGAGCTAGTGATGGCGGGGAATTCTAGCCCTTGTGATTAGAAAGTCTTTCTTTTCCACAAGAGTTCTCTTGAAAATAAGAGTGCGTATAATGGAGAGCACAAGCCAAACCCACAGGTTTTAAAAAACAGGTAAATCCGAAGGCTCTTAAAAGCTATTACCACAGCAATGGCTCTCTATGTTGGGAGTAGATGAATGGTGCATACTGTGTTTAAGCACTGAATTGTACTCCATTTGGAGTAGAGGAAGTATGAATGGTGGTAGTGTGTGGCTGTAAGTTGGCCGTGCAGGAGAGAGAGAGAGAGAGAGAGAGAGAGAGAGAGAGAGAGAGATAGAGAGAGAAACTTGTCAGTACTTCTGAATTCCACTTTGAAGCTAATATACCGCACATTTCTGTGTTCACCAGGCTCGAACACACATGATTCAATTCCTCCCTTAATTGCATTTCCAAGCTAAGAATGTGTGAGGAGAAAAACGCATCTACAGCACTCTGCGTCTGCGAACTCCCTGCTCTGGCATGTAAAAACGTCTTAGACTGCAAACTCTGCAAATTTCTACAGATCTGGTCCGTGCAAACATGAGGCTCTCTTTGAAAGTTTGAAAAATGTTTACTCTGTTTAAGTTGGGCGAGTTTGGGACACGGATGAAGAGGGTAAGCATTATCGAGTGAGACGCCTGAGGCACGTGCACTCACCTCTCATCAATGACCTTGCTGTTCCGCATCCAGCGAATGACAGGGAGTGGGAAGCCCTTCACCACACATGGCAGGAGCACCGTCTCTCCTACCGGCTTGGACACAGCAGACGGGCCCATTAGGACTTCCATTCGCTCATCAATGGCAGAGTCTGAGACAAAAACAAGCTTCAATTATCCAGGCTGCAAATGCTTTTAGATGTACATCAGTTACATCCAACACAATGACTCGAACATGATATCGGGTTCATTCATTCATTCATTCATTCATTCGTCACGCCATTTATTCCTAATGGGGTCACGGGTAGGCTGGAGTCTAACTAACCTGATTCTGATTGACGGTTCGGTACACTCTGAACAACTCGCCAGTCTATCGCAGGGCAGCACACACAGCCATTCACACACATACACACACACACACACACACACACACACACACACACACACACACACACACACACACACACAACAAGAGGCAAGTTAAAACAGCTAATTAGCCTAATGTGCATGTCTTTGGACTTTGGGAGGAAACTGTAGTACCGGAGAACATTCAAACTTCACACAGAAATGCCCTCACAGAGCCAAGGACTTGAACCCAGAACCTGCTTGCTAACCACTACGCCACCAATGATATGAGGTTGTATTAAGATGTTTTTAAAAAGCTCTCTGGTTAAGTACATGAAAACCCTCAGCATAGAACAGCTCGGTGAAAAACACTTATTTTTACTTAAGTTTGAACTTTAAGTACTACTAGGAGTGAGTACTACACAACTGAAATGTATAGAGGGTAGCGTAGTGGTTAACACGTCTGAATCACAGCAAGGAGGTTCTGGGCGAGGGTGTTTTTCTGTGTGGAGTTTGCATGTTCTCCAGGTTTTCTCTTGGTGCTCTGGTTTCCTTCCACAGTCCACGGACACGCACATTTGGCTAATTGGCTGTTCCAAATATGCGCTAGGTGTGAATGTGGATGTTTGTGTTGGTTGGCGAGTTGTTCTGGATGTACTCTGCCTTCGCCCACTGTCGACTGAGATAGGCTCCAGCCTCCCCACAACTATAGTAGAATTAAGAGGCTTGGTAAATAGGTGAGAAAATAAAATGCAGAGAAACTAGGCATCCCATAAACTAGCCCACTCATGTATTAACGAGTCAGCTTTGTGCAGAACTGGTGACTTTGAATCCTACTTAGGCCAAAGTTCAACATGGAAATGCAACTCTTGGGTCCCATTAGCTCTGCAAGACTGTATATATAGAATCCTCTATTAATGGAAGAATTGACATTAGATTATAAATATGGCTCTTCTCAGGACATGAGCTTCCTTGCTGCACACACTCACTCACTCACTCAAATAAAAACACAAAGATTTTGGTCATCGTAAAGGAGTGTGTGGATATACGGGGTACGTGTGTTGCAACAAAATGAGTCTAGAGTAGCAAAAGTTTTACAGATTTTACCATAAAAACATTCCCTAGTCTATAATATTTCTGTCACCAAAATATTATACTTTAAACTGATTTATAAATATGACTTTATACTCCAACTCAATGTGTACTATGCATTAATTTCTATTTACATGCCAACGTTTCCAGCTGATTTCACCCAAAACTGATTTTCTTTGAAGATGGTGATACCTTAAAAATGTGTACTAATTTCCCTGCAATGGCTTCACCAATTTTTTTAAAGATAATTTACTTTGGAGTTAGAGTATCCAATAAAACAAAATAAAACAACTGGCATGGTGTTGTAATAGTTAGCATGTCCACCTCACAGGATTTCTGTGTGAAGTTTGCATGTTAACTGTTGATTCCAAAATAGCATGTTCTCCCCACGCTTGCGTGGGTTTCCTCTGGGTACTCCAGTTTCCTCCCACAGTCCAAAGACATGCATGTTAAGCTAATTGGCTGTTTCAAATTGCCCCTAGGTGTAAATGCAAATGTTTGTATTTGTGTTGACCCTGCAATGGACTGGTGAGCTGTTTGGTGCCCTGCCTTCGCCCAGTGTCGGCTGAGATAGGCTCCAGCCTCCCTGCGACCCTAGTATGATTAAGCGGTTCGGCAAATAAATTATTGAATAAAACAAATTTTCGCTTTATGACCAATTGGACCCATGTTGTGGTGACATGCCTTATTTTTAGTTTGCACATTTGTAACACAGATTTATTTTCATCTCTAACGGTGCAGCCTTGCTCTCCCTGTGTTTTTGTGGGTTTTCTCCAGGTACACTCACAGTCCAAAGACATGCACATTAAGCTTACTGGTTGTTCCAAATTGCCCCTAGATGTGAGAGTGAGTGTGAATGGTTGCGTGTATGTGTTGGCCTTGCGATGGACTGATGAGCTGTTCAGGGTGTACCCTGCCTACGCTTGGAGTTGACTGGGATGGGCTCCAGCCTCCCTGTGACCCAATAAAGGATAAAGTGGTTCAGAAAATGACATGACAGTGCAGCCTGAAGGACTAAATGTAATATGTAGCCTGTATTTTTTAAACAGTGGGGTTTAGCAAATTGATTTGAAGCAAAGTCTTTGTTTTAAATATGGAAAGATCTCCACTTCAGTACTTTGTGAACATTTCACAACACAAATGCATTATGTATTAATACATATATCTTACCTGGTAGAAGCTTTAGCTGAGCATCTTGACTGGTCTTGGCTGGCCCCAGTCCTTCTATGCTGCATCGATACACACCGACATCATCCTGTGAAGCGTTGCTAATCACCAGAGCGGCATGTGGCAGCTTTATCAGCCGCATGTCTGTCTCTATGGTCTGACCGTTCCTCTCCCAGTGCGTGAAGGGAGCGAGATCCACACTCACCTCACAGATTAGCACTTCATTACCCCCAGGATGTACAGAAACACTCTCTGGTTGGCTGGAGAAATGCGGCAGACCTGGAATGCAAAAAACTCAATCAGAACACAGTGTTGTCCACAGAATTTGCAGTAGCCTGAGATTAATTCATTGTAGCCTGCTTAGGCTTGTTCTGACAATATGTGTGCAGCACAGGAGCGGTGCAGCGCAGACGCAGGACACACCCCTGAAAGATATAAGATTTGCACTTATAGCTATGCAGGACTAATTTGTGTGAAAGTCTTATCTGTTCATTTCAGTGATCATTTTCCAAGGTAGAATAAATGGTCAGTTTACTATAAACAGCGGTCGCGTTGTCTTTCTCATTACATGGACTTTCATCATTCATTCATTTTCTGAACCGCTTAATCCTAATTCGGGTTGCGGGCATAGCACATCTGGGTGCGGGCAGAGCACACTCTGGACAGCTCGCCAGGCCATCGCAGGGCAGAAACACGCTGACGGCAATGCAGCCTACTCTTTATGAACGACAGCAATGGTTCTTTTACATGCATCTCACCTCAGACAGAACATGGGCTTTCACTGAATACTAATTTCCTCTTCGTTACCAACATAAAACAACCACAGTTTTCCATTTTGTAAAGCCTCGAACACAACTGCACTTAGCTCACTGATAAGCAATATTAGTTGAATTTTTCAAGTCAATTTGACTTTAAGTTCATTTTTTCTTTGAATGCAAAACAGTTATTTCTTACTCAAGCCTCTCTGCAACCCTTGCAAGATGAAGCGATTCGGCAAATGAATTAATGAATATTTAACAATTACTCACTTCGCCTTAGGCAAATAATTGTTAATTATGATACAGACATTTGAACAAGTGGCAGCAAGAGAAAAACCCTCAGTGAGTAAAGGTGCTGTTTCATCAATATCGCTTCAAATTTTTATAAAGAATTGAACATTTGGGACAGAAATGAATTATCCAATCAGCTACTGATTAATATACTAACCAGCGTAGTCATTCAGATGATAGATGTGACAAGAGAAATAGGCAGAAACTGAAACTGGGGATTGTATACAGCAGCAAACACACTCCAACACTTCGACTCGGTTTTCTTTGTTCTTAGAATAACGACACACGAGCGAATTCACTCCGCTGCAGAATAAAAAAATAAAAACCCCGTACACTTTTGGGAAGTGAGCTTTATAACGGATTATTTATATGACTTCAGTGGCACTTTACTCTTTAATAGCTCTGCTTATTGTGCCATTCCACAGACGTTTAAATGTTTGTTTCTCTCTACAGGTTTGCAGGTTAATCCAGGTGACAGAACGAAGGTGTGTGGGTGTGAATCTTGTGAATATGGCTTGCGGTGGAGCCAGCTAAAGCTATATACTGTATCTGGTAACATATCGATAAATCATTGCAGTGTGATATGACCATTAATATCATTAGTCAATCAAATATTGTTTAGTCATTTATTAGAAACAAATTTCCTGCTCTAATGAGCAGGTAGCTGCAGTGGTTTTATCCCCATGAACACATCAATGAAGAGTTTGCATAATGTAGCATGATGGCTGTTATATTAAAATCTCCTGTTGGTTGTAGCAGAAGATGGAGGAGCAGGTGGCAGGTCACAGGTGGAAAAAAACACGGCTTTATTACCTCAAAATACAAATAAGCGACAGAAAAGAACATACAGCAAACAAGATCAAAATACAGTAAACAAATTCAAAGCAAATACAGGTGGCATTCCAGAGCAAAGAGCAAAAACAAACGAACACGGATGTACAAATGCCCTGTGCTAGAAGAGCTACACAATTATGGCAGGTGTATGATGATCCTGAACTGGCCGCAGATGTATCACGTGATCACCCCCTGCTCCACAGAGTCTGAATGACTTGAGAAACTTGCCGCAGATTCTCTTGGGATATTCCTCGGGTGGTGGTGGTACCAAGACTACTACTCTTTTTATAATTGTGGCAGCGGCATTTAGAGCTCTCTCTTTTATTTCCGTCAGTTATTGGCCGCCATATTGCTGCTGGGGATCACAGGTGGTTATAAAAATTAATAAATTAGTTTAGTACTAAGCTTCCTCAAACAATGTGAATCTTTTTTCATCTTGAAATATTTACTTTAATGTAAACCTCTTCATCTGTACACTGGAAGCCAAAAGAAGTTGAAAATGTAATGCCCAACTTCCTGGTTTGGTTAGATACAAAAACTGGTCCACCCCTGCCACGTTTCTACACCAAATGGCGCCCAATGCACCTGATGCTACTTTCGAAAAGTGAAAACCACCAGAAATAGCCAAGAGCGTTCCAAATGAGTCGGAACATGCAGTTCTTTTCTCTGAACATTACTCTCATAGCATAATTTATATATATATATATATATATATATATATATATAGTAATAAATATCATTTTATCATGATAAAAACTGTCAGTATGATTTTATGGTTGTATCACCCAAGCTTTGTTCCGGATCCTTTGTGCAGAGGAAGCAGCATCCAAAGTGTAGACAAAAAGAAGAATGCTACTCTGCTACTGGATACAGATGTGTCTTTAGTCAGGAAACTACTACAGACCACACTTGTCTTATATACGCTGCACAGAGAAGTCTTCACTGAGGTGGAACAACGGCGTAAACATCTCATCAGGCAAACCGCGCAAATCAACAGCAGATTGCTCAAAATATACAAACAGGAATGAGGTTTAGAGGAAGAAGCTGAATAATCAGGGAAACAAGTCATAAACCGATAAATTGCTGAAACCAGAAACGCACACACAGAACACGATGAATCTGTTGAAGCTGGCAGAAGAACAGTGACGTTTCAACAGAAAAAGCCAAACATACGACTCGGCTGCACTGACGCATCAAAAACGGCACTGTGGGTCTTCTGGTCTACAGAAAGAGAATATTTATTCGCTATGGATGCCAAGGGGCACACACACACACACACACACACACACACACACACACACACACACACACACACACACACACACACACACACACACCCTGAGTCCCAAAGCCCCTACACTGCTACTGTAGTTCTGACTGTCGGTCTCAGGGAAAGAGACACACACAGAGGGAGATCATTAAACACAGCCGTGGGCTACTCATTGCCTGGGGGGGAGGTTTTCAGCTCTTAACAACTACACAAATAAGCACACACGTGCAACTTTAATCACTGGCCTACATCTTTCATAGTAAAAACTCGGAAGATAAACTAGAGAGCCAGTATCTGAAGGACATCCACATCCTTACCTACTTACATATTTAATTTCTGTTTAACAATTAAGCGTTTAGTGAAGAGCAACCCGTCTCTTATTGACTCAGTCAATGTATAACCATTCCCACTGCCCACTAGGTCTGTTTAAGTTTTATGTGTACTTTATGACTATGTTGAAGTGACTACAAATTGATTTGGTTGGTTTGAAGCTCAAAACACGATGCTGAATAAGCAGGAACTGGAATGGGACTGCAGACTGTACAGTAAATTGTACTGAAAAAATTATTTGAACCAGCAAATGATAGAACCCATATCCTTTCTCCACATCACCCTCTTGATATAAACCCACTCTCAGAGGGCTTCACTACTTGACAACTATTCATTTAGCTACGTAGTACACCTACGTATATCCATGTATTCTTCAAACCGCAATATGTGGTTTGGGACACGGCAGAACAAAATAGCCTAGCGATCATTTTGACAGGGTTTAGGCTGACCTTGTGTGATATACAGATAGGATCATCCTTACATGACATTACACCACCATAATATTATAAACAGTGACATATCAGTGATTAGTCTATAATACAATGGAACAGTGCAAAAGACTTGTTCTGCTGCCAGGGGATTCATAGAGATTAATAAATTCATGAATAACTGCTACCTGGGCAGTACGGTGGTGTAGTGGTTAGCATGTTCCGTCTCACAGCAAGAAGGTCCTGGGTTCGAGTTTGGGGCTCGGGCATTTTTGTGTCGGGTTTGCATGTTCTCCCTGTGCTTGTGTGGGTTTCCTATCAGGCTAACTGGATGTCCCAATTTGCACAAGGGTGTACCCAGCCTTTGCCCAGAGTCAGCTGAGATAGGCACTAGCTGCCCCGTGACCCTAAAAGGTTTAGCGGTTTGGTTAATGTGTGAGCGAGTGTAATTGCTACCTTCTTTTGCACATCCAAACCTGTACACCTATCAGTATTGGGTATTGGTTCGTCACGGTACTGCCTTTGTCTGTACTAGTTGTCCTGTCTTTTTGCACATGCACTTAATGTTGTAGTTTTGTAGTCCTGTCTTAATTTATGTAGCACTCCCGTTCTGGAGGAACGCTGTTTTATTTTCTCTGTGTAGTGCACCGACTGTACAGAATATGGTTGGAAAACTTCATTTGAATTGACTTGACTTTTTTGCAAGTGGATAGTGCTCGAATCAAAATGAAGGACACTCACAGTTTGTCACGGTCACTTGGAGAAATGGAAAAATAATTCAGAAAAATCTTGGTCTAATTTGTTTTTCTAATGTTTCCGAGTAGTACATACTAAAACTTCGAATGAGATGCACGCAAAGCTCAGTGTAGCTTTTCGAGCTTTACATGGAGAATTGCTAAATAAATCAATAATTTTACAAAAAATTTTGACCTAAAAACAATTCTAATGATTTAAAAATTATTTAATTGCTTTCCTGAATTACACGCTCCATAGCAATGATCTGTTATGCATGACAATAATGTGTTCTAAAGAAATAGCAGATAAATGCCAGGACTATATATAGGTCATATATACAGGCATAATAATAAAACATAAATTAATGTTATACATTTTTTATAAATTAATAAATTAATGTTATACATATGAAAAGTATGTTTGAAGAATGAATAGACTGACGAATGTGGAACATTTTCATGATTTAAATTCCACTTGGTTTGAGACATGGTGAGATTCTGCTGTTATTGAGCATGATTATACTGTAATAAGTAGGCACATGATAATACTCTACATTTGTAAAAAGTAAAGCATCTTGCTATAACATAAGTTTGTATGTCATCATAAAGTGAACATTTATTGTTAAAAAAACCTTTCACTTTATCCATTTTGTACACACTTTACATGTCACTCTAAATTATGCTAAAAAGCCGACTTTTAGACACCAATGAAACAGTATTAACCAATTATCCTGTGAATGATCAGCATGATGGTTTGAACTTTCCAATATTAAGTGACTACTAACAGACAACAGACTTCCTGGAAGATTTGTTTCTCAGATATAAGCAATTTTAAATTTTAACATGGGAAACGTCCATCTCCAAAACTTTGTGACCTTGCTCTGACCTTGACCTTTGACCTTGACATTCCAAAATCAAACCATATCTGGAAATCAGGTAGGGTAGTGTTCCCACCAAGTTTGGTGAAAATTCATGCACGGCTGTGGTCAAATTTTTGTTCACAGTCAAACTGAAAAAACAGAGTGTGCCAAACATCAGTGATTACAATACTTCTGCCAAAACTCTGCTTTATAATCTGTACATATTATTGCACCTTATAGGCACTAAAGTAATGAATGAATCCACTCAACACTTAATGTGAGACACAACATACCCAATTTGCCTCCTTGTCACAAATACGCCAGTATCAGTTCTCTCTTTTTTTCATGCGAGCTTTATATCTGACCATCTGCTCCAACTCATATGACAGTAAAACCTGCCGTTTAAAAAGTTTTAGTACCAATGCACTCTTCTAACTCACACACCACACAACAACACATCCGTGCTGCTTTCTGCATCATCACACTGCCAGATGCTGCTTTTCTTTACCATCTTTTCCTCACGGACTTCATGTAAACCCAGGGCACATCAAATACCCAAAGAGTGATTTCAGAATCAAATACTGGTGTCGCAAATGCTGAATCGAATATTTAAATACCCGTGCACTCCCAATGGCTAGTGTCGCTCTTATTGATGGGGAAGACTAATAGCATTGGCAGCATCAGGACCCAACGATCTTTCTCTGCGACAGAGAGTTAAAACGCTTAGCTCGGCTGAGACAAAAAAAATAAATAATAATCTTTAGAACCCTTAAAGGCACAGTAGTCAATATTTTTCATAGCAAAATATTTTCATATTAAGTATCCAAAGAACAGAATCACATTTGCACTTGTTTTATAACAGTGTGGTGCAGAGGAAAGGAAACACTGTGACTGCTCAATGTCGTCTTACCTTCTGCACTGATTTGTTGAGAATTCAACAGGCTCAGTCAGTACTGATTAATCGAGTGCCAATGGTGCACTACAGGCTACAAAAAAAAAAAAAACCTGTGCATGGCTTTTGGTAGCCAGTGCTGGTTGGCCTGCTGGGCCTTTATACTGCCAGCATGTTGTGCAGCCCTTTCTCTAACCTTTTGGCTGACATTCCAGCTCTGTTTCCACCTCTCTTAGTTTCTCACTTTCCATCATCCCCTCTGCAAACAAAGTGAAAAAAATCCCTTCAGACATCCAGCTCTCACACTCCGACCTCAGATGGATGCCAGCAGGTAAACTGACAGTGATATCTGTTGCCACTGACAAATATTTGCCAGAATATTACCACCCACAATCATTCGTCATCAGGTTTGTTGGTTCTAATCCTGTAACCGGCCAAGCTGGTCACTGTCAAAGGAACAGTGTCTCTCTGATCCTGGTGTCTGAGGCGAGGGGACTGGGTTGTAGCTCAGGCCAGGACCTCACACACTCACCTAACCCCAGTGCTGGGAGAGCAAACAAAGCTTAGCATGAGAGCACACAGCCACCATTCAGCACTGAGGACGGCAAGTAAACTGTGAGGACCACACAAAAACACACTGCTACACTGCTGCTCTAGAGTGAAGTAAGGATAGCAAAGCATCACAATCAAAGATCATGGATGCTTACACTTGTGTAGTTGGTATTGAAGCAAGTTTATACAGGCTTTATAAACTCTTAGGATTGGCCGTATGTCTATATTTCCTTCACTGTTCTAATATAGATAATGCTTCACTTGCCCATCCTCAAGGGAGAACATGGCTACTCCACACAGACTCCACATTGTGAGGCAGATGTGATTACCACTACACCACTACGACGCCCTACTGAGTAATCAATAAATACTAAGTAACCACTGAGTAATCCATAGTCAAAATTCAAAAATAAGTACCCGGGTTCCCAAGTGGCACAATGGCAAGATGCACCCAAGAGATTGTGAGTTTGAGCTCAGGTTCATACACACAGCCATCCATGGCTAAGATCCCATTAGCGTTAATTGCTGAGCCCTGAGGGAAGGAGAGATGGCATGCGCTTACTCCCCTGTCACTTAAGACTTCACTGGCCAGTTGTCTGTGAACGCATGCATAGGAGGTTGCAGATAGTGCTTTCCTCCTAGTGTGTTACGCCGCTCCTATATATGCCTCGGAGGAAGCATCTTCTTACCTTCACCCTCCCTGGTCACTGGTGATCGTGTGTGATAGGGAAGCATCATTATGGGTGGGAATAAACTACAGCTGAAATTAGGGAGAAAATAGGGTCAAACAAACAAACAAATAAATACAAATCTATATGTGAAGCTAGCAATACCAAATAATTCAGAATAATATCCATGGTGTACTCCATAGATAGTCCATAATATATTTTGAATAATCCATCAATATGAAATATTCCCCAGGAGGAATAAACCAGGCTTATATTTAGCCTATTTCATTCTCTCATTACCTTAAAGGGTAGCCGCAGACTTCCCTTTACCTAACCTTGCCTAAAATAAGAGGATAAGAAGATAAAGTTGCCTGTATCTGGCAGGCTGCTCTAACTTACACAGCTGTTACAGCACACTGAGAATTCACAGCGATCCACCATTAATTTCAAAATACTCCCAGATTAAATATTAACTCAGCCAGCTGCAGTGGTCCAGCGTAATACCTCTTTATTATCTTTAAGTCGAATAGAGACACAGGGAAAAAAGAAATGCTAGAAAAACAAACTCACAGGGCTTTTTAGTAAGAGTAACAGTATGCTTCCTCATTCATTATCGACCAATCATGTGGCAGCAGTACAATACATAAAATCATGCAAATACAGGTCAAGAGTTTCAGGTGGTGTTCACATCAAAATCAGAATAAGGGGGGGAAAATTAGATTTTAGTGATTTTAACTGTGCCGTGATTATTAGTGCCAGACAGGCTGGTTGATTATTTCATTAACTGGGTTTTTTAATGCATAACAGGCAGACACCTGTGATTGACCTGTGGATAAAAGCATCTTGTTGATGTGTGAGGTCAATGGAGAGCAGCCAGACTGGTTAAAGCTAACAAAAAGACAAGAATTACTCAATTAATCACACTGTACAGTTGTGGTGAACAGGAAACTATGAGATGGATGAGCTATGACATCAGGTTCCACTTCTGTAAACCAAGAACAGGAAGGTGAGGCTGTAGTGAGCACAGGTTTACCAAAACGGGACAGCGGAAGACCAGAAAAACATAGTCTGGCCTAATAAATCTCAATTTTGCTAAGGTACACAGGTGTTTGGGATGGAATTTACATTTATGGCATTTGGCAGACACCATTATCCAGAGTGACTCACATAAATAATCTTCATACAGTCGAGCAATTGAGGGTTACAGTCCTGACAGTGGCAGTTTGGTGGTGCTGGGGTTTGAGCCCCTGACCTTCAGCTCAGTACTCTAGTGCCTTAACCAGTGAACCACCACCACTTTGGCACCAACTGCATGGATCGATGAATCCACCCCGCCTTGTGTTAGTAGTTTAGGCTGGTGGTGGTTGTGTAATGGTGTGGGGATGTCTTGGCATGGTTAAAATCTATCCATCATTGGTTGAATGCCATGATAACATGATAATGCATCGCGTCACAAAGCAAAAGGGCATTGGTGACTCAGTGGTTAAGGCTCTGGTTTACTGATCAGAAGGTCGGCAGTTTAAGCCCCAGTACTACCAAGTTGCCACTGTTGGGTCCTTGAGAAAGGCCCTTCACCCTCAATTGCTCAGTTGTATGAATGATAAAAAAATGAAAGTCGCTCTTGATAAGTCTGCCAAATGCTGTAAATGTCTCAAACTGGTTTCAGAAACATGACAATGAGTTCAGTGTTTTTCAGTGACCTTCACTAGGTATAAATCAAAAAGAACACATTTGTAATGTGGTAGAATGTAAGTTTCTCAGCATGAAACATCTGCAGGAATTGTCCAACATGGACCAGAATCTCGGAGGAATATTTCCAAAAAATCCATGCCATGAAAAGCTGAGGCTGTTTTGGGAGGCAATACACAGTGTTACTGCAGTGGTCCAATAAGTGTACCATAAGAAAACACTGAGCATCACACGCCCATTTCTAACTGGTTTAAGCATGTCTGTCTGAGAAACCACAAAAATAATTTCCACCATAAGGATAACATGAATCTACTGATGTTATTATAAATGCTGTCAAAATTTTCATGGCTTTAATGTTGCTTTATTATTTTTGGTTTTGCTACATTCCTATTTGTTGTGTTGTTGTTGTGTGTTTTGATTTACTATGGTGTGTTTTCTAATTTCAACAACATTCATTCACTGGCCCGTGCCTCTAAACAAAGAAATACACTCACTTATTTCCTAGCTGTGCATGTTCCAGGCTGTTAACAGTAATTACTTGGAGGATGGACCCATAACTATAAGCAACAGAGATCAATCTTTAAGAGGTACGGCACATTTAAAGTTCATTTATTCATTTTCTAAGCCACTTAATCCTAATTAGGGTCGCGGGGAGGCTAACGCCCATATCAGCTGACTTTGGGCAAAGGGCACCCTGGACAGCTCGCCAGGTCATCGCAGGGCTGACACACACACAACCATTCACACTCACTCTCAGACCTAGTGGCGATTTGGAACAGCCAATTAGCCTACTGTGTATGTTTTTGGACTGTGAGAGGAAACCGGAGTACCCGGAGGAAACCCACGCCAGCACAGGGAGAACATGCAAACTCCACACAGAAACGCCCGAGACGGGGAATCAAACCCATGCCTTCTTGCTGTGAGGCGGACGTGCTAACCACCGCGCCAGCATTTAAAGTAAATGTGTTTGTTTTGTTTAGGAGCTGTAAATAAATGCTACGACTGTACTCTGATGAAACACAGAGTTAATATTAACAAAACTCTTTGTAAAAATAATTTGCATCATCCCAAATTATGGGTCGAAAATGGCTCAAACACCATCCACTGGCGATGCCCATGCTGATGTAGAGTCGAGTGTCTGTTACATCTCTACATCATGAAGAATGTTAACACACTTTAATCAGGGGTGGCCACCCCAGCCCCCACACATGAGTGGGAGCTTGTAAAACAGCTGAGGGTGAAGTTATACTTTAAGCCTCTCATTAATCTTATGCTACGTTCTCACATAGCCAGTTGAGACTTGTGAACTGTAGTTGGGACTACCATGGCCATTCCGGCGGAACTTGGAGGCAGTCTGTCACAAATACGGGTAGAGGAAATTTGCAAATGAAGACCTGGTAGTCGGTTGGAAAAACAATGTTGTTGAATTGACCCGGCTCTTCAAATTTCAAAGCAACCAACATTTCCAGGAATGGAAGCTGCACTCTCCGATTCTCAAGGTAGCTTTACGGCTCTCGAGTACTTCGGCGGAAGTGCCGGGATAACCCCAGGAAAACAAATATTTGTCTACTGTTGTCCACCGTCAAGTAAATCCAGCTACGACAGACCGAGGGTTTGGTTGGTTCCCCAGAGACCTAAATAAAAATTCTGCCACCAAAATTCAGCAGCTGAAGGACATATGGACCAAAACTCCATTCAACATGGCGCAAGACACCCACGCCTTGGGCGCACGCGCGCGCACACACACACACACACACACACACACACACACACACACACACACACACACACACACACACACA
>JBCNYH010000007.1:6853557-6878077 GCA_039654325.1 Tandanus tandanus
GAGTCGGCTGAGATGGGCGCCAGCCTCCCCGCGACCCTAATTAGGATTAAGCGCTTCAGAAAATGAACGATGATGAAAAAAAACAACCACTTTCAATTCATGTGGCTTACGTACAGAACTAACATAACTGTCTTAGGAGTCCATTATTGATAGTTAAGGATTAAAAGTGCTACTGTTATGGGCACTGAATCGTGCTAGCTGCTTATCTGGACCTTTACACACAAGGAACTTTCTTTCACTAGATGGTCCCTGATTGTATTTGAGTACCCCTGGTATCAGCCTTTGGAGTCAAAGAGCATGTGAGCATACTTCCGGTCTTTTCATCTCCAGTCTTGATTGTGCTTTAGATAAACGTACCTCTCTACTGACCCGCATGATTATTTTACTCCAAGCAAAATGATGAATTCCTTTTTTTTTTTAAAACAAAACTAAGACTCTACTTCAAAAAATGACCAACCTACCACCCTTCAAAGATTTCCCATCACCCCTCATTTGCTTGCATTCATGAAAGGCCGCTTTTCCCTCCAATTTCAGGCTTTAATCTGACCCAGCAGTGCCCTGACGAGACACTACAATAAACATCTGGAAAGTGCCGATGTGCAGAGAGATAAGCAAGAGACAGAGAAGGGTCGTGCTATGGCTCCAGCCTGGGCATGAAACACACAATACTCACATGGTCCCACGTCTCCATTTGTACAGCATGTAGAGTTTAAATGACTCAATATTCATGGTTGTCTTTTGGTGGAGAAAGTGGAAAATCCCAAACTCTAAGTAATGAGCAGTAGCGTTATGGCATACATTAAATCACCATTTTATTTATTCTCATTGACAGAAAAACAAAGTGGGCGGAGCCACCTCATAGGGTCTGAATGGAGTGCAGTAAAGTCAGATTGAAGCTGCAACACAGCAAAACACAATTTTGACAACATAAGGCAACAGATAAAGAGTTGTACTGTTGAATAAATTCACACGTGGAAAACAGCCCATTTCAAAACGGATACAAAATAAACTGTCTCCAGCCAATGAGACTATTATTTTTTTCCCCCCTGAAATAAGGTCCCATGATGCAGAATCACTTAGGTATTTTATGTGATCACCTGATTTCATTCATTCCTTTCATTTATTTGCCAAACTGCATTACCCTAGTAGGGTCGTGGGGAGGCTAGAACCTATCTCAGGACAGGGTACACCTTAAACAGCACACCAGTCTATCGCAAGGCCAAAACACACACACACACACACACACACACACACACACACACACACACACACACACGGGAGCAATTTTTCCTGCTGGTTCGGAAATCGAACCAGCGCCCTTTCGGTCCCAAATCCACTTCTCTAACCATTAGGCTACGGCTGCCCCCAGGATTCGGCATCCCCGTGACTATATATAGTAGAATTGATCAGTTTGGTAAATGAGTGAGTGAGAAAATTAGCATAATGTGCATGTCACTGAGTTTTGGGAGGAAACCGGAGTACTCCACACAAAAATGTCATCATCATGCCCGAGTCTCAAAAAGAGAACCTTATTGTTGTAAGATGTACATGCTAATTACTCCGCCACCATGCCACCCACCTGATTTTTCCTTTATAGTGTTTATATATTTATTACACACTTGTCATGACTAGGGTGGCACGGCGATGTAGTGGTATCATGGATCGTGGATGTAATGCTACCATCACCTCTGACATCACTAGTTCTTGGTTCAAAACCAGCAGCATTTTGGTAATGAACTCACACGCAGAGTGTGTTTTGTGTCAGAAAATTTTGGCTCAGTTAAAGATTAGGCAGCTTTCCAGAGAAACAAGATGTCTGTATTAACCAGGTTCGAAAAGAGCAAAAAAAAAAAAAAAACAACTTTAGGATCAAATATTCTTAATCTTTTACTCAGTAATATCATAAAAGATCAAGTTTTATAAAACTGCCCACTTCTCCACTGCAAATATGAGCCATCTTATCTATTCAGTAAAAACTCACAATGTTTTACTGAGACGGAGCGAAGCTAGAAACACAGAGGCACCCACGCGAAAAACCTTGAACCCAGTTAAAGTAAAGCGCAATAACTGAGTTAGGCTGAGGAGTTAAAAAGGAGGATGCTAAGAAAGATGCATTAGCTGCAGATGAGGATTTGAGCGAAACAAAAAAAATGTACATTAAAAGCAGCATGGTCTACAGGTGTATTCCACACACCCACACACAGGTCCCAGACTAATGGCTTAAAGTAGATAAATAAAACCCTCACTCACACGTTTTGCTGTCTGTATAAACACTGGAGAGGCCGTGGAGACTACCTTCTGCATAATTCAATTCAGGCCTCCATTAATGGGGGATCTCCCAGCCTGGGGTACTTCTCCCTGCTGGCACTGCACGCTCGCCCCATAGATGCGTTTAATGCGATAATTATCGGTCTTCTCTCGGCCCTCTCACTGGTGTAAGCTGTGCAATCTCCAGGGGAAACAACACCAATTACACAACCGCATAGCTGGGAAAGGTACTGATTATACAAATGAATGAATGAATAAATGAATAAATTAATTAATATTTACCCAATGCCAGCATCTGTTACAAGAATATATTTATTAATTCATTTAATTTTTAAAAGCTAACGCTTCACAAGTTGTCTGAATCCTAACAAGCTGAAATAAACTCCGACAGAGAAATCTAAACTGACTTAAACTTCCAACGCAACATAAAACATTTTGAATTGTTTTTAATAGCATATATATTGGAGAAGATAATATACATTATTTATATATCAAGTTACTCACTGTTCATTACCTCCACCAAGGTTGTGTGTGTGTGTCTGTCTGTGCACCTGTGACCTTGATAACTCAAAAACTAACAGAAGGATTTCCACAAAATTTTAACCAAATGTGATCCAAATGTGATTTTAACCAAATGTTGGCCGTGATCCGGATCCATGAGGATTTTGATGTATCTTTAAACATTGCAAGATATGTAGCTGCTGGAGAAGGGCTGACAGACACTGCTGTAAGCTGCTATCACTAGATGGTGCGGAATACATGATGGCAGCAGCTTGCTGCTAGACTGTAGAACTGAAACTTTTGAATTTTGCAACTTATACCTTCCAGAATTTCTTCCAACACCAAATCTCCTGCTTCACATCAACACCGAACTGTATCATCTGACGACCTGGATCATTTGGAATAACAATATACTGACAGTTGCTTCAATACAATCAGCGACATGAACTAAAGAAAAACAACCGCTTTCAAAGAGGATAAATCCACCCCTAGCTTTAAACAATGCCGAACTTGGTCAATCCTTCTGAAATTTGCCTAATAAATAGCCACAACAATGTCCTAGTTAAATACCATTTAGCCTTATCTTGACGCATAGCATAACTGGTCATGGTGTGGTGGAACTGGCTGTGGTGACGAAGGGAGCATCACTGACTGACCACATGCTCCTAGACAATGTGTCACCAACCCACAAGGACCACCATATTGCTCTCCAATCGCTTTTGTCCAGCTACAGCTATAGCCACACAGACCAGAGGTCATCACCAGAACAGAATCAAGCAGATTTACACAACCAGCATCCGAGTTGTGGACTGGTGCTGATATCTGCTCACTGGAACATGTTTCTGCAACGGGCAAGAACACACCTAGGCTGGAAAGCTCTGTGATGGAACAAGGTCCTGTTTTCTGTTGAATACTTCAAACTTTTGAAGATGAGTGTTGCTGATGGTAGAGTGTGAATCTGGCGTTGGTGTGGGGAGTGATATGCAGATGCTAAGATTCAGGAGCAAAACCACTAGGGAGGACCAGATGTCATGGTTTGGGCTGGAATCAGCAGCAGACACAACACAAACAAAACTCAAGCCGTGAGTGATCAAGCCGAATTCATGATCCAAAACTGCACTTTCATTTCTGAAATAAACTCTCATTAATCTCAATCAGATCTTTTGGTTAATGTCTGTAAAAAAGGGCATCACAGTGATGTAGTGGTTAGCATGTCCACCCCACAGCAAGAAGGTCCTGGGTTCGAGTCCTGGGCTTGGGCTTTTTTGTGTGGAGTTGGCATGTTCTCCCTGTGCTTGCATGGGTTTGTGCTGGGTACCCCGGTTATAGTGATGCTATATATATATATGAAGCTGATTTAACCTTTAAACTAAATCTTTGTTTAATGTTATTGTCTCACAAGCAAGAGACACAGCCAATTCCAAGCAAACAAAACCAAATGTAGACCAACACATTCCAATCCAGACCTCTATCACCCCAACTCCCAGTCTGCTCTGTTTGATTGACAGTTTGTCCTGGCTTCTGACCTTCGCAGACAATTGTGCTTTGGTGCTGATAATAATTCTCATTCCACATTAGGTAGAGGTATCCAGTATATGCATAACTTTTCAAAAGAGGGGGTCCTGTGTTTCCGTGAATAGTGATGAAGCATAGCATAAAAAACTATCATAATCTTTCCATACAGCATATCTTCCCAAGAATCAAATTCACACTGCCAGGAGCTGAACACACATTCATTTCACACCCATGATGCATTGGGTCACTTCCATAGTTTCTGTTTCAATGTATGTTTTACCTGAGAGGGTTGCAAGCCACCTGCAGAACCTGTTTTTTTCTGACATTAACTGAATGTTAAGGGCCCAACAGGGGCAGCTTGGTGGGGCTTGAACCTTCAACCTTCTGAGCAGTAAGCCAGATCCTTAGCCACTGAGTCACCGATGCCCTTGACAAACATCTATGAGCTGAACACAAGCAAAGAAAACTGCAAAATAGGCTCAGAATCTCTGGGACTGGAGATTTTAAGGAAATCACACTCGACCCCAGAGAAGTGCAGTGATGATAAAACAAGATGCTGAACAAAAGCTTGTGGAGAAGGACTAACGTGTTTATGGATGTACATACTGAAAAATAGACTCCCACTAGGTGGAACGATTGTCCTGACTTCCCAGCTTGCACCATTTCAAGCAATAATGGGCAGCAGCAGCAGGGAACGCAAGTGACAGGCATTTAAAACGAGGACACAAAAGAAGAATAGTGGGTCATCCTAACTCAGTGGCGTTATATGGCTCGTTACTAAACCACTTCGCTCGCTACTAATCAAGCAAGAAATAATACTTTTGAAATAATATTATTCAATATAAAAGGTTGATTAAATGCTTTAAGGAGACAGAGAAATAGAAAAAACAACGCGTATCATTTTCTTTTATGTGTTTGTGAAATAAAGTGTGACATTTATGTGTGGATTCGTCCCTGGAGGAGTAAAGAGATAGCGGCAAACCGAGCGTAAGCTTCGCATCTAAACTTCCAAGTGTTTCATTTGCCGTTTAAAGGGCAGGCGCAACGTTTCAACCCAAAACTTTGAAAAGTTCAAACTCGTGTTTTGGATGGAATTACACAGCTTTCAGAGGCTTGTGGCTGAACGAGCTATCTGTGGTTCACAAGAACTAGTTTTATAAGAGACCGTAAAAGGATCTGAAGGAACACGCCTCTGATCTCAGACGTTACACCACAGCAATAGGAGGCATTATTACATGGAATTCTATTTTATTTATCATTTTAAGTATCGTATCGCAGTAGTCTTTACATGACTATTCATATTTTTTATGCAACACTAACCTTTCAATGCTGTATAAAGCGTATAATCCAGGTTTTTTCTTATTACTCAGGAAATTAAGAGCGAGGTGAATGAATTATACATGCACTCAGATGTGTCATGTCCAAATACATGGGATACTTCCTTTCATAAACAGTCATACATTTTTAAAAAACCTTATAATGCAAAAATGATGCCCAATGATTTGAAGTTTACCCTGGTTTACCAAACATCATCAGAGTAGAATAAAAAAACACAGAAAATTGCTCTGTCCTACCTGCCACTTCCATAAAACATTCCTATATGCTATTGTGAAGATTTCTCTTGAGTTTGCTTCATGGTGGTTGAGTTGAGCTAATGAAGATGTAGCGCTAGGCGCGTTCTCTCAGAGACTGATGTACCTCTTACAGCATTTACTGCTAATCTGCATGCGGCCAGGCGACTGCTACAGCCACAGCTGCAATAATGAAGTCTGCTGAGGTGAAGCTTAAGGGACCTTACTACAGTACAATCTATTATACTTACCTCTACAAAAAGCAAAGAGACACTCTTGCAGCGAGTGTGCACTTTCTCTGCTTCTACAAAGAGCGAGCTGACTTTCCTTTAGTACATTTTAGGCCTGCAAATTCTTCTGGAACAATATTACACAATAATATTTTAAAAGGGAAATTAAACCCAAACTTAATAAAAGCCTGCATACATCATATACATCTTTGCACATCAAAACACCCTGGTGTTATTACAATCTTCTTTATGAATAAAGAAAAAACAAGTAATAAACCTGCACACAATGTACTGTGAAAAGTGGCATGTGAGTCTTGTGTGTCGGAAGTAATTGGCATATGAATAAATGGTGGGTTATACTAGTCGTTCATGTAAATGAGCAAATGCTTGTCTGATGTATGTAAACAGAAGATCATATAATATGTAGATGTGCAAAGTTTTATTTTATTCATAAGTTCACTAGTTTATATCTGATTTGTTAGATTAATATCTGTATACTGTTATTTTTGCCATTATCTTGCCTTATATGAACCGATGAATTCACGTCCTATTCTCGCACTTTCGCACACTTGCGAGAGTGAAACGGCAGTCTTCTCAAACTGGCTAATGCAAACTATCAAACAGATTTTAGAAGACTGCAACTTCGAAAATGTAAGTAAATATCACCTGATAATGAAAATATACACATGTTCATGTGAAACAGGAGTGTTTGGAAGGTTTGCCTTTAATGTCTTTTTAAAAAAAATTTTGTGTAAGCAGCCACAGAGGTGTCAATATTTTTGAGCATGTTTAATTTTCCTTGAGATTAAACTTGTAAGCTGCTGAGCACCTAACAACAAGAACACAGATGAGAAACAACCAATGACAGCTTGAGAGGAAATTTAGTTTATTTGTTATAAAGTGCAGCAGATCCCTGAATCCAGATCATCATCTTTCTAGCAAGTTGTACCCACTTTCCCACATGTTTACACTACTAATCTCAGTTCGTTGGCAAGCTGAAAACTAAAGGGACAACACACAAGCACGCACGCACAAATCAGTGATAAGAGCCAAAATGTCAGACAGGAACGTAAGGTGTGCTTTCACATTTTTCAATGATTACAAGGTTTTAGTAAGGGAAAGGAAGAAAGAAGGAATCATAAATATAAACGCAAATGCAAGACGTCATTTCAGAATGTTTCAAGAACGCCAACCTGGGTGCAAACTCTTAGCAGCTAATAATATACCAATAGTAGTAAATACTTCTTAGCCTTGTGATGTACCTAAAATTGGATGGTGTGCTTACTGTATATATGGTACACACTATATGGAATCTTAATATTACAGCAAAGTTATCTGGAATTGGATATTCAAAAAGCACATGTAAATATGATGATCAGGGTCCACAAACATCTGGCCATATACTGTACAACTTATAACAAGTTATATAACTTGCTAAAGCCACTGTCACATATGTCACACAGCAGATCTATAACAGGTCCATGGCAGAAAATTAGGCAAATTCCTAGGACAGTCATTGGTGTGTCACACAAAACTCACTTATCATGTGACAGAAAATGCCGAAATTGATCCTTGTCATGGAGTTTTGAACATTTTGATCAACTTTTTTTCGTCTCGTACATAATTCTCCATGTCAGGTCCACCTGCCGAAGGTTTCCGACAGAGTTGCCTATAGAAGGCTGGGGTTTGCCGGTCACTGCCATAAACATGAGGAGCTCCCTGCTCACCAGCTGATATTGTGAGATCCTAAACATGGCAAACAAAGTCCTGGACGGCCAGCGCAAACCCTGCTGGACACACTGATGATAGATGCCGGGGCGGTCAACACTGCAGAGCTTGCTGCCTGCATGATAAATCGAGAAGACTGGGCTTCAAGGTGTGCAGCTTGGCTTAGGCCGTCCAAATGAATGAAGTAGGTTACATTTAAACACTCGTTTTCAATTCAGTTTTGCAGCTATTAAATATATAGAGTTCAAGGTTTCCCGCTTTGGGGGTATGACTCAGCTTTCATTTATATGGCAGAAGGTCTTAAAATTATAAGAAAAATTGGGGAAAAAATTATTTATAGAGTCCCGATACTTACAGAACCGCAATACAAAACAAATCAGTACTTAGGTATTGTGATAATGTTGTATCAGGTGGTCCCTGGTGATTCTCATCCCTATTTAAAAGTGAAAAAAGTTGGCCGTAAAGTGCACTCTTTTCATAGTTATTTGATTACTGGACAGTATGCTGTCCTGGTAATTTTGCCATTCAAAGTAATTCATTCACTCTTAATGCTGCCTACTGACATTGTGGTTGTCCAAAGTTTTTAACCAGAACATCAATGACGTAGTGCTCATCCAGCACCCATACAAGATAAAATTATGCCATTTTCAGCAAGTGCAGGTTTTTGACTAAATATTTATAGGGACAAGCATCACAGAATTTTATTAACGTGTGCTGTAGTGCATTTAATAAATGTATTTATGAGAGCAAACATGATGGGAAAACTAACCCGCCAGGTAGAAAGAACGAAACTGGGGAAATGTGTGTTAAGACCTGTGGGAACAGAAGTGAACAGAAGCTGATCACTATAATGGCCCACCTAGCTCTATCAGATGAAGCAAACAGAATTCAAATCAGCCAGGAAACAAAGGAGAAGAAAGTCCATCCATCCATTTTCTAAGCTGCCTAATACTAATTAGGGTCTCAGGGAGGATGGCGCCCATCTCAGCCGACTCTGGGCCATGGCGGGCTACACTCGGAACAGGCCATTGGAGGGCCAAGAGAAGAAGGTCTTTTTGTGATTTGGAAAAAGTTTGCATAATTATTGAAATTTTTAATTCTGTGTAGACAAACAAACAAAACTAAGGGACTAGTTTAGGGACAAAACTAAGAGATAAGGGAGAAGAGGCATTTTTAAAATTGTGGATGGAAGCCCGAACAAACAGACAGACGGATGAACAGACAGACGCCGCATCACCATGGCATAAGTTCATGATGAGCTAAATACAAAACTCTTATGTAACTGTTATGTCTTGTGGTAGCTAATTGAACTATTTTTTTTCAAAGCATGTGCAGCTATGTCTCCCCTGGTCTGGAGTTAGACCCAAATTTGCACTTACTAGGTTTAGCACCATCATTTTCCCAACTTTGGTGTATTTTGATCCAGAATAACCTGGCAGGTCTCCCTAACTAGTTTCAGTGAACTAGTTTTTCGCAGATCACAGGAGATGTCCAAATGTACAGAAATGTGCAGCTCACGACAACTTGCTGCTCACACACAAACTGATGTGCTGGATTCACTCGAGGGTTTTTTCTTTAGAAACACAAGGGGATTGTGCGAAAAACATCTCTCACTGGCACAACCTTCTTTCACTGACCTGACACAGAACAAACACAAACACACACTGCCTGTTTGAACATCACAGCAAATATGAAAGCCAAGCTTCTGTGAAAATCTGTGAAAAAAAGTGACTGAGTTTTAACACTCTGAAGAGTCTTCCATCCTCTTTTAACACTTCCACTGCACAGAGCAGCAGGAAGCTCCCTGAAGCACTGCCACTTCACTTTCATTCCTCCCTTCGTCCTCACACTGATGCCCATAGAGAGGAAGAGGAGAGACTAAAGGAGGAAGAGGATCTGAGGCTCCTTTATGAGCAAAACAACACTACTAAACATCCTGAGATTCACCCACCTCTGTATAGTAAAAAGAAAATAAACAATAAATCGTGAGAAATAAAAACAGGAGTGGAGTAAACTGTGTAAAAGAGGTGAATTGAATCCAAATGAATAATTAACATAGATAATGGACAGAGTTAATGTTTTCGGAGATAGGCAGAATCACAGTTACACGTGTACGGACAGAAAAACGAACACTGCACTCTTAGTGTAACACAAAAGTAATAAGTGAATGCACCATGCACACACCACCATGCTTCTATTCACTGCTTTCTACAAACTGCATTATTCACCCCCTCTCCTCTCCTTTCTCACGACATCACCTCTCACTACGCCTCCCCCTGACCACAAGAACTTCTCGGGTCACCCAGAATTTTAAAACAAGGCTTCATGATTTTTTTTCTTAAAGGGTTAAATAATAAAAAGTTAAAAGAAGAGATAGAAAGAGGAGTCGATGTGAAAGCGAGCGAGAAGGATAGAAAGAAAGAACAAAGACGGAGAAAGAAGAGGGAATAAAAGTAAGATTGGAAGGTTAATGAAAGAAAAAAATTAAGAAAAGATAGATAGAAAGAAAAAAGATAGAAAGAAAAAAGAAAGAAAGAAAAGGAGCGATAGAGAAGGAGAAATAGATACAAAAAGAAAGGAAGAAAAAAGGAGGGAAGGAAAGGAAGAAGGAAGGAGAGGGATTCAAAAGAAAGTAAGAGACAAAAAGAAAGAAAGAAAGAAAAGGAAGGGAAGAAGGAAGAAAGGGATTTAAAAGAAAGATACAAAGAATAGAAGCAAAAAAGAAAGAAAACGGGAAGAAAGAAAGAAAGAAAAATAAAGGGAAGACACAGAAGGCAGGAAGGAAGGAAGAAATGTGTCCTTACCTGGCACGGTGACTCTGGCGGCGCGGCTGATAATAGTGCCCTGGTTATCGATGGAGACCACACACTGGTACACACCCTCATCTGGCTTGCTTTGAGCAGAGTGCTCCACGGTGCTGATGAACAGAGAACCGTCGGGGAGGAGGTGTCTGCGCTCGTCGGCTGCAAGGTTGAGGAACGTCCCGTCCTTCTTCCACTCCACTCTCACTGGAGAGTCGCTTACCACCGAGCAGTCCAACACGGCAGACGCACCCCACACAGCTAACAAATCCACCGGCTCCACTGAGAAACGCAGCAGAGTGAACGGCCTCACCGCAGAACCTGAAGAAACATGACAACAGATGTGAGAGGATCACTGAAACTCACTGGAAGCACGTCTGCGTCTCCCAGCAGCAATCAGAAAAATTACTTGAACTTGTTTAAACAGGAAAGTCAAAGGTCACTGGTTACTGTTGAACGGTTAACAATCTCCATATTCACCTTATTTGAGGCTTCCATACAGACCCATTTCCGTAGAATGATGGACATTAATATAATTACATTCGATTTGTTGCATAACTTAAGAAAAGGGAAGAAAACAGTGTGTTGTTCAAATGATAATCAGACTAATTATCTGCATCAGCGGAGAGGCGCATAAACAATTACAGCAAAATACTTTGTAATGGAACAAACAGGCCGTTTCACATTTTCATTACGGAGAAGACCTCCTCCGGCGGCACATTGCAGCAGTCGTTAGCATGTCAGACTCACAGCATGAAGGTCACAGCATGAAGCTCAGCTTGAATGTTTCTGTGTGGAGTTTGCATGTTCTCCCTATGCTTGAGTGGGTTTCCTCTGGGTACTCCAGTTTCTACCAACAGTCCAAAAACATGCACATTAGGCTAACTGGCTGTTTCAAATTGCCCCTAGAGTGTGTCTGCAAATGGTTGTGCATGTGTGTTGTCCCTGCGATGCTCTGGCGAGCTGTTCAGGGTGTACCCTGCCGTCACCCAGTATTGGCTGAGATAGGCTCCAGCCTCCCTGCGACCCTTTTAGGATTAAGCGGCCCGGCAAATGAGTAAGAGTGCGAGCGAGTGAGAGGACATCCTTTTCTGGCTCAGGTAAAGCATTCTACAGATAACAGGATCACTACTGTTTCTTTTCCTCCTTCAACTTGGTCATCTGACATCTAATTAAAGGCATTTCCTTTATTCTACAGGACAATTTTAACCGTTTTTCTCGGCAGGGTCTCGGATGCGCAGCTTCACCCAAAGATTCCTGCCAAATCTTTTAAAGCCTTGACAGAATCCATCAATACGACAAAACAACACTTGAGTCCCCCCCCCCCACCCCCTCCTTAGTGAGTATCATTAAAGATCTAAGGAAGTCATAAAAACACAGCATTTGGAATTTTTTAAAGAGGCAGCCTTGCGGCACCGAGATCTCTCTCAGATTTAGATCTACTTACTCTGCCGATGGGGATTTTCCATTCAAATCCTTTAAGCTAGGACTAGGCTTGATCTCTGTGTGCTACAGCATACCTAAGCTCTGCGAATGTGGAAAAAATGGGAACGGCTTTGTGTGCGGGATCAGTAGAACAAATATCTTAGATTGATCTAGACGGGCAAGCTGGGGATTTTCTAACTAGCTTAAACAGAGTTGAAAAACAAGCTAATGCATTCCTGTAAAATCCTCCAGAAATGTTCATTCCAGTAACAGTGCAATGATGAACAATAATGGGGAGGGGAGTGCTATTTTATAATCTAGTATTAGAAAATATAGGGAATCCCATCACAGTGGATTAGGCACTAGTGGCGTAGGGGGCGTGGTCGATCGGCAGTTTGTGTATCGAGATTGAAGTCAGGAGAATAAGTGGTGAGGATGATCCTGCCCCTGGAGGTGATTTAAGTTCTTTGCTTTAATGAGAGACAATGAATGAGAAGATAACAGGGGAAGACGAGAGAGAGAGAGAGAGAGAGAGAGAGAGAGAGTGCAAGAGAAAGACCTGAGTTGTAAGCCACACAGTGCTCGGTGGAAAAAAAGGAAATTAATATGTTGAAAACCAACATCTAAACTGATTAGTGTCATGCTCATGTATTAGTTTGGAATGAAACGTTGCTTTTACCATAATTTACCGTTTTGGGGGGACAAACGCAATAAATAGGGCAGCGGTGATATAGTGATTAGCATGTCCGCCTCACAGCAAGAAGGTCCTGGGTTCGAGTGGTCCAGGGATTGACGAGGGCGTTCCTGTGTATACTAAACTCTGAGTGAGTAGGCTAAACACACACCATTAGCCACATTGCTCTAAGCTCAGCTCGAAGCACAGAGCTCACCTGACCTGCCTCTGTCATAGTTAACATGCAATATAAACTATGGTCGGTATTGTGGCATAGTGGTTAGCATGTCTGCCTCACAACAAGAAGGTCCTGGCTTTGTGTCCTGGGCTCAGGCGTGTCTGTGTGGAGATTGCATGTTCTCCCCGTGCTTGCATGGACTTCCTCTGGGTACACCGGTTTCCTCCTACAGTCCAAAGACACACTAACTTGGCTGTTCCAAATTGCCCCTTGGTGTGAGTGTGACTGATTGTGTGTGTTTTGGCCCTGCGATGGTCTGGCGAGCTGTTCAGGGTGTACCTCGCCCTCGCCCTGTGTCGGCTGAGATAGCACCAGTTTCCCCGTGACCCAAGTAAGATTAAGCGTTTGGGAAATGACTGCGTGAGTGAGTGACATGAACGCTTTTGCTGATACCTAAGCACTATTAACAAAAAAGAACACAGTCATCGGGACTTACTGGGTCCGGAACCCGAACATCTTTCAATGTTTGTAGCATATACTTTCGGAGAGAAAGGACACGGGTGGTGGCCATTTTCTGCGCCTGCGAGAGTTTTTTCTCTCGGCTAGCAGGTGTAAGCATCAATTTCTGGTTCCTTTTTTATTTTAAATTTTTTTGGAGGGTTGTTACAAAAATGCCATATAACAAAAATAGCTTATTAAACTTAATAATTCCTCAGCCTTCATGCACTGATCTTGTCTTGCTCAGTTAATATACACAAGCGTTGGTCTGGAATTTCCTTGTATTGACCTCACACTTGATTAATAAAAGGTATGTAATGGACACATGGTAACTAATGTTGGTGTATTATTTTGATGTATTTGGTATGTTGCTGTTCAGATCCCGGAACACATAGTAACAGTTATAAAAGGCTTTTTGTAGACACAGGTTGTGAATTATTTTAACATAATATTCAGTAAACTAATTCTGTCATGACTGTTTGGCTGAAGGACTTAGAAGAAAAAGCAAATCATAACCTTTCTTCTTTCACTCCTAATGAGTAGATTTGTTAACAAGCTCAAGTGTTACAGTAACATCCAACTTCTCCTCCCTTGAAGCAGCATGAGAGCTATCACGAGAATCCTGTGCCTCTAATCCTGTGCCTCCTGATTACCCATGACAGCGTGGACTTGGCATGGCAGCCGAGCATATGGCTTTGGAAAGGCTGTATTTCACAGAGGGGGGACAGGCCAATCTATCCGGGGCCAACACTGATGGCGCAGTAAGGGATATGACTGTGCATCCTTGACCTCAGAGCAGTGAGACAGCTAGAAAATAAGGCTGTCAGCTTGATGAGTATGAACCGTTGCTCTCTGTCCACATGCTCGAGAGTAAAAAATATCCACTTTCGAAACAGCCTCAGTCAGCTTAACCTCACGCAACTGATAGGAGAACATCACAGGAAGATGAATAGTTCCAAGGGACAGAGAGTGCAGAGTGAGAGAAGGACTGGAGAGAAAGCAAGAGGTACTGGAGCCATGTTAAAACATGAGGACAACCAAGATATCCTGAAAAATATTTCTCTTTTCTTTAAATGGAGATGACTGTATCCACACTAAAAAAAAGTAGGCAAGTGAAGTCTCAGAAGTTAACATTAATATTCAAGATCTGAAGCACCAGATTTTATTTACGGTATTTGGCAGACACCCTTATCCAGAGCAACTTAGACTTTCATATTCATACAACTGATCCGTTGAAGGATAAGGGCCTTGCTCCTGGACGCAGGCTTTCTAATCAGCAACCAAGGGCAACCAAGAGACCAAGAGCTGGCATTGCCATCCCAATTCAATCAGCCATGCAATAGTACTACACACTGACTGTCCACTTCATGGGGTAGGAATTGGTAGATGATCAGATTTCTGAGAAAAAAAAGAAGAAAAAAGAAACAAACAGGTAAAAAAAAAAACATTTTCCTTTAATCCATGTCTTTGTAATGTTCACAGCAAACAACCAACCATGAACTACCACTCCCACTCCTTTATCTTCAAGAAGAGATGGCGTTCAAGCATGTCAGGACATTAAAAAGAAAGAGAGAGGGTGGCTTTGCTTTCATTTACCCAGAAATCAAAGCATGTGGAACTACAGCTTGCTTGAAATATTGCTGGTGTAGCCTAGGGGCATGCAGGTATCTAACTCTGAGCCAACAGGTCAGAAATATGAGCCTGATTGAAGACCATAATATAGAATTACACCATTACTCTACGTGTACCCTATGTGTTTGTGAATGCCACTATTAAAAAAACACAGCATAACCTGGAAAAGTCTATCATGTAGCAGGGCCTTAGTGAGTTACTGACTTAGATGTGCAACACAATATTCCTGCAGTAACAGTGCAAATGGTTCAGGAGGGAATAAACCAAGTGTAATCTATTTCCATCAGGCCACTCTGACAGATAGAGTGCTGTTAAAATGCACAAACCTGTCCTGGTGGAACAGGCTCTCTACTGGGGGGGACTGGCTGCTAATGAACTGGAGACTTAGAATCCTTCCAGACTTTGAAGTACATCCACCACTGTGATGACTGACACATGGCAAATCACTAAACACTAAAAAAAGCCTGCACGTTAAAGTAAACATTTACCGACTCTTAACATAACAGCAGAAGCCAGCCTTGCCATGTCCTTTATGTTAAACAGATTTTTTAACTCCCTGCCACAAGAAGGCAATTTCTATTTGTTGTTTTAGGGTGTGAAGGCACGGCGGCACAGTGGTTAGCACATCCACTTGACAGCAAGAAGGTACTGGATTGATGTCCCAGGGCTCAAAAAGCGCATCTCTGTGTGGAAATGCATCTTGCATGGGTTTCCTCCAGGTAATCCGGTTTCCTCCCACAGTCCAAAGACATGCATATTAGGCTACCTTGTTTCAAATCGCCCCCGGGTGTGAGTGTGTGTTGGCCCTGTGATGATCTGGTGAGCTATTCAGGGTGTACCCTGTGTTAGTTCAGATAGGCTCCAGCCTCTTCACAGCCTTAGTATGATTTAGCGGTTCAGCAAATAAGTGAATGATTGAGTGTTTAAGGGTGTTGCATAAAAAAAATTGCTTTGCTGTTGTTGGATTTTGATTCCTTTTGTTTTCATTTTTTTGCCTGTTTGGTTGCAATTCAGTATACATTACTAGTTTGGGTTACAGTCATGATGTTGGGATATGATAGTTTTTCGCGAAACGCTTGAAAATAAAAATCTGTATTGCATATATCCCCGGCCCGCTATTATTATGGTCACTGACATGAATTAGAATTGGGATGTCTGAGTGAGGCTTCAGCACAATACCTACTGTTGCCTGAAATAAGAAATTCTGTGATAAATCCAGGTAGAAAAATGGTGTGGATGGATGTTGACTAAGGTCGAGAAGAAGCAAAATAGTGTTCTACTGATGGTGAGAATGCCATTCACATAGCCCATGTCAATGACCAATATGAGACTGCAAATCCCCAGCAGGGGGGTAGAACTGCAACCATGAAGGATCCGCAGGGGGCTGTTGTACTTTTTAGGCGGAGCCATAGTAGTGGAGACCCTCCTTTGCACCATGAAACACAATACCCAGCGTTAGCTCTGTGGTCACTAGCTCTGTCTGACTGATTAAAGTTCAAATCCATGTACCACCAAGTACCATGTACCACCTTTCAGGGTTTGAGAAAGAACTGTAAGCCTCAACTTCCCCACTGTATCCTGACTTCAGCAAAATAAGATAAATATGAATGCAAATACACTCAATTAGTGCAATGTTGTTCCCAATTTTTCACAGTTGAATGCCACATTCAATGCCATTTCAAGACCAATGTGTATAGTATTGTCAATTATCCTGAGATAGCAAACCAAACAAACTGTGAACAATCTGTTTGGTCTGCTATCTCGGGATAATTAATTATTCACCAAAGGTGAGGTGGATACTGCTGACTACTCCACTGAATGAACCTTCTGTCTCGGGGATTATTCAACAATATCCACCTTGGCTTTGGTGAATGATTGTAATTTATTATTCATTCAAAATGTTTTCTTATTTCTGATTGGTGGAAAGCCATTAAATACTTCTTGGTATTCTTCTACGAGCTGACTTATCCATCATTGACATTGGATTAAGCTGAATAAGTTGAAAATATTTTAAATGAATAATAAAGAAATTATGGAGAATTATTCAGGCCTTCGGCCTTGGCGGCTAAAACCCCCCTTGGTCTGAATATCATACTTCGCCTCATTCAATAATTGCTTAGTATCCTTGACCATATATTCACATTAGCAAGCAACAAATCACTCATGTCACTTGCAGTTTGTCTCTTGTGTGTGCAAATGCAACTCATTTTTGTGGACATGCACTGCCCAGCTTTGATCTGAATTTGATTTAAAACTGTCTGGACATGCCTACTAGTTACTGGTTACTAGCAGGCTTCACTCACACCCACTGCTAATAGGTACATAAAATCATTTTTATTTTTATTTTTTTGTTATTTCCGTGGACAAACTGTAGAATCTAGGGTGCTGGATTACTGATCCCAAGGTCGGGGGTTCAAACCCCACTATCAACGGGTTGTCACTGCTGTCCCCCCAGTGCAGCTAACTGGGTTATCAAAGGCCGGCCATGTCTCTCACTGTCTGTGGTGAAAGGCATGTAAAAGAACCACTGCTGACTTTCGTCAAGAGTAGGCTGCATTGCCGTCAGCGTGTTTCTGCCCTGCGATGGCCTGGTGAGCTGTCCGGGGTGTACTCTGCCCTTGCCCAGAGTTGGCTGAGATGGTCACCAGCCTTCCCGCGACCCTAATTAAGATTAAGCGGTTCAGAAAATCAATGAATGAATGAAAACTGTTTCATTCTAATGAATGAAAGCCTATTCTCTACTTTATCATTACTACAGTCGCAAGTTGCTTCTGGAACCAGCATACTGTAAGCACAAGAGCTATGCACCAGCAGCTTCATGAAATGGGTTCCCATGGTTGAGCAGCTGCATACATGACTAAGATCCCACTAGGCTTGAATACACACCACTAAGTGTTGGCTCGAGTAGCGTAAAGAACTAATGGTTAGATGGATGGCAGAAAAATACTGCCTACCCAAATTAATAGTACTGATTACAAAGTTTGGTGGAGGAGATGATGGTAATGGACTGTTTGTTTAGGGTTTGGGCCTCAGTGAAATATTATAAGCATTTTTATGCTAACCACACACTTCCTAATTTGGGGCCCTGTTTCCTGTTCCAGCATGACAATGCCCCTGTGTACAAAGCTAGCTTCATGAGGATGTGTTTTGACAAATTTCGCATTTGATATTGGTAATGGTCTTTTGACTGAATGGTCAAAAGAAATCTCTGCAGATAAACTCTAAAATCTAGCAAAAATCCTTCCCAGAAGAGTGGACACTTGTATAGATGCAAAAGTGGACCCAACTCCATAGGATTGACCATGGGTTCGGAATGGGATATCCAGCACGCTCATATAGGTGTGATTGTGAGGTGTCCACAGACCTTTTACCATATAGTGTAGCTACTAATTGCAACTAACTAAGCACTAATTTAATGACATACAATATAGATTAAGGCACTCCCTAAAGCCAGAGCTAACAAAAGATATCTCTTCTAAGTGTCTGAGGCTGGTGTTATAAAAGTAACGCGGCTCCTTTAAGGGATTACAGCTTTTCACTGTGTGCATATGTGTGTGGTGAAGCAAGAGACAGAGCGATGCTAACTGTGTTTGGAGCAGAGAGAGAAAGTGTGGCAAGTGAAGTTTTAGCAGTACTGCATGTAAAGTTTTAGACTGCACAAGAGCCTGCAGCTTCTCAGCATCAAGGAGTCTCTGCATTTTGCCTCTCCACTGCTCACTAAAACTTCAACCCCAGAGTTAGCATAAAGTGTGGTCCTGGGTGAAACAAGTAAATAATTTCCCTCTTCGTTTCCCAACTACATCACAATTTTTCTGCTGATTTCTGCATTCATTTGTATCACCTGTCTTGTTGGTTTAATTATCCGTTTAACGAGTTCATGTTCCGTGCCCCCGTTAATGCTTGGTGTGTTGTGCGGCGAAAGTTGGTATACCTACCTGGGTTAGATTGTGTGATTTTTATTCTCTGTGAATCTGAGCAGTGGTGTATGAGCCTCTATTTATGTGGGTTTCAGTTTCTTTATTAATAATAAATCTGTATCTTTATTAAAGATGCGGTAGCCTTATTGGGTTTCTTGTAGGGAATTCGGACACAGGACAAGCAACAAGTCATCTCCCATGCCTAAAGGCTCCTCCAAATCAGTAGGAAAACTGGAGGTATGACTTACATGTTAGCTTTGTTGGCTGGTTAATTAAATAAGCAAACTGTACTACTTGTGTACACTCACCAGAAGCATCCAAGATCACTGGTATTCCCTTACAAACTTAATGTTTATTCAGAATGTCTATAAACACATTTAGGGAGAGTTTGTTTACAAGAGGATACGATTAAAACTGAAGATTCAACAGTCCAATCGTTTAGATTTGTTGAAAAATGCTAATGCTAATGTGAATATATTCCTAAAGATTTAAAAAAGCAGCTGCTGAAATGCTCCATCACATAAACTGGATCAAACAGGTGGGTCCTTTAACACCTATACAGCTCTTCTGACCTGCTTGTGCATGAATGCTTTAAGACTTAAAGTTAAAATAGACTAATTCAGCATGACAGTGAAGAGGGCCCATTTCAGCCTTTTCACTGTGACACTATTCATGATGAGGGAAGCAACACTTTCACCACTTGTGTAATGTGGTGGTGGTGGTGGTGGGGTGTTCAGGGGACGCCCAAGGGCCTCAAGTGTTACCATGGAGAGATTTTCTTCACGCTCTTCATGAGCAGCAGGAGGGGGAAGTTCGCTTCACAATAGTGCTATTGAAGAAGCCTCGAGTGGATAAGGGGCGGGACTTTTCCCATTAATCAAATAAAAGATACGGCCTCAATGATATTCCATGCAATTGCAGATGAGTTTTAAAAGTTAACACGGGTCAGTTGAGGTCTCGCCAGACTTATTTCCTGTTTGTTTGGCGTCAAATTAAATAAAAGCCTCATGGTTCTGTCTAAAATCTGTGTGTGAATGAGTGTGAGTGTGTGAATCAGTCCCTACCTCCTTACCTCGGCAAAAACCATTCCCTGTCTTTCAACTGGAGCTTCTGTGCCTACAACCCTGTCCAGAAAACACTCCGTTTAATACTGAATCTCTATTTTAAACCACCCTAAACAACAGTTCACAAGCATTCCTATCTGTGAGTGGAAAAGGCCGGAGCAGCCTCACTGACAAACCTCATGCTCATTCTTAAGTGCATGGAAATTGATTTTAGATGCCATTAGCTCACCCTTCTGACAAGGAGGGGGTAAAAAGCCACAAAAACACTGAACGTCAGAGCAAAACCACCCTCACTTGCAATAATTCTCTGCTTATTTGGACACGGGCAAAGCTACAACAAGAAAAGGGAAGATAATGATGATAAATAATAGTCCGGAATCCAATTAATCTCCATGAGCTTCCTCCTCGGGGAAGGCGAGAGCATCAGCGAAATCTCTGCTCCACTCAAACCTTGCTGCAGGATGTTCCCGGTGACAATACGCAAAACTAAACGTCTAATACTGCTGTCAGCTCAGACATCTATTAGATTCTCTTCCAGGAATGGAGACAGAGACGGAGAACCCTAATTACGTGTTCGGTGACTGACCTGAGAGTATTGGTTTCATTGTGGCCTGACAGCCAATAAAATGCATCTCATGGCTTATTCCTTTTATGGAAGTTTGAAAATAACATTATGTACCTTTATGTAAATGGCATACATGAAAAATCCTGCGTGTAAGTGCTTGAGCAAGGTGTGATCAGCAGGTTGTTTGTATTAATGCCACTTTTAGTGAAGGAAATAAGAAAAATAAGGACTGCTTCAGGAGTTACTCAGAATTTCCACAAGTACTTACCTTAAAAGCATGAAATTGCGTTTGGTATTGTGTGAAAATCAGGATCGATGTAACTGTTTCAGATAATAAAATTACAAGGAACTTATTCCACAACACGGACAGGGACATCCATGTTACAAGGCTCGGAAATGAGCTAATAGCTGAGCTAATAGCTTGTAGTCCTTCTCCTGCACTGGTACACATTGATATGCTAATCTATATTCATTCATTCTCTATACCGCTTATCCTGTTTAGGGTTGCAGAGAAGCAAACTTAGCTGACCCTAGGAGAAGGGGACAATCCTGAACAGCCAATTAGCTTAATGTGCATGTCTATGGACTGTTGGAGGAAACAGGAGTATCCAGAAGAAACCAACACAAGCACGAGGAGAACATGCAAAATTCACACAGAAACGGGCCTCGAACCCAGGACCTTCCTGCTGTGATGCAGGAATGCTAACCACTATGCCGCTAGTCTGTCTTACCTTTGGTCAGTTTTAGGAGCGCAAAAAAATCTCTTAGCTTTCCCAATGCTAATACTGAGCTCTTACGTGTTTTTACATTTCTCCTTCTTATTTTTCCCTCCACACCCAACAATTTTTGTACAATATCTCGAGACAGACTTTGCCAAACCTCATCAAACTTTGCATACTTACTACTTTGGGGTATGGCCAAAAGCCATAAGTTTTATGTGCAGGGTGTCGCATGCTCAGCTTTGACGCTGCAATACACTATTTCAGTACTCATACAATTTGAAAAACTTTACATCTCATCTCATTCATTTGCCAAGCCTTTCAATCTTACAAAGGATGTGGGAACGCTGGTGCCTCAGCTGACACCGTTCAAAGGCGGGGTACACCATGAACAGTTCGCTAGACCATGGCAGAGCAATACACAACCATTCACACTCACACCTAGGAGCAATTTGGAACAGCCAGTTTGCCTCACGTGCATGTCTTTGGACTGTTGTAGGAAACCGGAGCACCTGGAGGGAACCCACGCAAGCACCAGAACCCAGGAATTGAACCCAGGACCTTCTTACTGTGAGGCGGACATGCTAACCACTATGCCACCCTGTATGCTTTACGAAAAAACAACAATATTATTAATAACAGTAAACCTGGGATGTCTCCTCTATCACACTATCTGCTCAGTTAAACATTGAAATTTCTTTGTAACAATGCTAGCATAGTCACTAATGCAACACAAGATTGAGTTCTCAAAGGAAGAATAAAAATACACCAACAACCAACAAGTGAGCCCCTAGAATCACCAAGTACACCATAAATCTATCAATGTAAACATATTTAATGTAGATTTCTCCATTTAAAACCAAAACCGGTTATTATGGCAGAGCTATTAAAATAGCCCTTGACAAAACTGCCTTACTAGACATTTTTACGTGAAGCTCGTCTCCACTGAAATATCTTTTCTGTAAATAGAAACAAATTCTCATATAGCAGCAAAATAGTGCAAACCCACATTCATGTTCCACAAGGGAAGCACATGCATGGAATGCAAGAGCATGAAATCTACGTTACAAGCCCAACTACAGACAGAGAGCAGACGCTGCCTGGAATAACAGCAGAGATGGAAAACAGAAAAATCATCAAGTTGGATTAAATCCACTGGAGAATATGCTCAAAGATAGTTTCAGCTGCTGTGGGTGGTAGAAGAGAAGTGGCTTTAAACATTAAATAAAAATTTTAAATCATTCCTAACACTCAGTGGGCTTAACACTAAAGCACACATGGGATGGTGTGTCTGGGGCAGAACCATCAATTAGAGCCAACTTACAGTGCAACAGTCCTGCCCACAGTTTCACTGCCACAATGGTCCCCTTCAATCATGGCAAAGTAGAGACGGGAAAAAAAACAACAATATACACTAACCAAAACTTCCAAAGCAACACTCAGGTTTATTACAATGCACCCCATTTTCTCATAAAGGTTTAACAATACGTAAAAATGGCAAGGATTAAGTCGAATACACAGTTTTAGAGTACAGAAAGAAAAACGAATGATTCTGGGTTTCAAATTCATAATGGCAAATCAAAGTGTGGTTCTGGATCATCAAAGTCAGTATCTTGCATGGCCACCTCTGGCGTCACACACAGCCTGGATTCTCCGATGCATAGAGTCAATTTCATTCCGTGTGATGTGTTCCCATTCATCACGAAGTGCCTGGCACAGCTGTCTGATTGTAGAGGGTTCTAGATCACGTCTTCCATCTCATCGATCCAAAAAATCCCATGGGTGTTCTATAGAGTTTAAATCTGGGGAAAATGTGGGACAATCAAGACACTGGACATTTTATGCCTCGGGAAGTCCTGACAGGCTCTGGTGATGTGTGGTCAAGCGTTATCCTGTTGTAGCATCAGGCGGTAGCTTGTCACCAGTGGAACCATGACAGGGGCCAAAATGTCATCAAGGTAATGGACTGCATTAAGGTTTCCATCAATGAAGACAAGCTCAGTCTCCTGTATGTTGCTTATTCTGGCCCACACTATGACACTTGGCCCACCCCAGCTGTCACACTCAAGGATATTAGTATCAGCATAACACTCTGCCGTCACCAACACTCAACTTAAACCTGGATTCATCAGAAAACAGGACCCTATTCCACCTGAGTCCATTCCAGCCCAAGTGGGCCCTTGCCCATTCCAGTCTGACACTGCGGCGAGCAGGTGGCTCTTTCTCGTTAGTTTGAGGCAGTCGTGCCATGATTGCTTGGGCTATTTAATGCCCAAGTTTAGGGGAGATTGGGCAATGAGGTCTACTTAAACTGAGGGGAGTGGCAGACTTCTGAATACTGTGCATTCAAGTGGAACAGATTGTCCATACACCATAAGAAAACAAATCTTATGAGCTTTTAATGTCTGGCTTAGGTATCAGGACTCAAAACCATGAGTTTATTCTGTGTACAAAAGATACACTAGAAGAAAAAAAAAAAACAAAGAGCAAAGTTGCGTCGGAAGTTTTGGTCAGTGTATGTGAAAATACAGTTCCCTAAAAATAAATCATAAAAAAAACAAAAAAACTAAATCAGATGTCGGACACAAGTTCCAGGCTTGATAGACAGTATGACCTGTGGTCACAGTTCTGTAGGAGAAAATGGAGAAACAGGAGTGCACTGCCATTGCTACTAACAATGCTGGTCTACCATTGTCATGGCAACCCTCTTAATGGTGACTGGAACATCTGAGTAACCAAGCACATCGTCCCGCCCTCCACTGCATGCATTGCCTTGGGCAGGTACATTCTATCAAAGAGACAGATGAGACCACGAAGGCCAGGAGTGCAGGGTTTGACAGCACCTGTGTCATATCCCAGGATCCCATGCAGTGCCTGCAGCAGTGGGAGTTCCTTATGACAGACAGGCTGTGGGTGGAGAACCCTGAGGTGGTCCAGCTACTCTGCCTAGGTGGGCCATTTGTAACTGTGAAAGAAGGGGGTGTGTGTGTGTGTGTGTGTGTGTGTGTGTGTGTGTGTGTGTGTGTGTGTGTTTTATCATGTGCGTGTGTGTTCGCACTTGATCAGGAGATAGAAAATTTGTCTAAATTATATGCGTGAGGAGCAAGAAAGACATGTGAGACAGCACAGTGTAGGGTATAATGAAGGTGTGTGTCTGAGTGTGTGTGTGTGTGTGTGTGTGTGTGTATGTGTATACACACACATCTGATATGCAGTACAATAAAGGAGGAAGCAT
>JBCNYH010000007.1:7010851-7022929 GCA_039654325.1 Tandanus tandanus
ATCGCATGTCACGGAGGGGGCATGTGCTTGCTTACGCCCCTCCCTGGTCGGTGGTGGTCGTGTGATAGGGAAGGCTAGAAGTTGATGGGTGGGAATTGGAAACGACTAAATTAGGGAGAAAAATGGGGAAAAAAAAAAAAAAATATATATATATATATATACGAGGAGATATCTAAAAGTTTTGAGCCTCACAGAATGAGCAATGAAGTTGTGGAAGTTGCTGGTCACTCGGTTTGGAGAATAGGGTGGCTGAGGGAGGAGTTCGTAGCCACACTCGCACACAGCTTCTATCACAACTTGGCTGCTGTGGACTGGTGCTTTGTCCTGGTGAAGCAGAATCCCATGGCAAATATTTCCGCAGTGTTTCTCCTTGATGGATTGGCACACCTGCTTCAGTAGATTATTGTAATATTCCCCATTTATTGTGGTTCCATGGGGCAGGTAGTCGATGTGGATCACTCTCTTGCTGTCCCAGAAAATTGTCGCCATAAATTGGCCTGGTGGCTTTGAACTTTGTCTTTGTAGATGTGGCATGTTTCCATTTCATCGATTCCTGTTTGCTCTCTGGACTGTAATGATAATGCCAGGTTTCATCACAGGTTACAACCCTAAAATGAAAATCATCTGGGTTGGCGTTGTACCGAGTTAGCAAGGCTCCACTGATGGTGACCCTCTATAGCTTCATGTCATCCAAAAGCATTCTGGGGACCCATACCTTGGACATTTTTGGAGTTTGTCATGAAGAATGCCGTGTATAGATCCATATGAAAATCCTGTTGCTTCTAACTCATGGAGAGTGATACGGCGGTTTTCCATCACTAGTTTGTGCACAGTGTCAGTGTTTTCCGGGCTGGTACTGGTTGATGACCGTCCTGACCGGGGGTTATCTTCTGAACTCTTTCTACCATGCTGGAATTCCTTCACTTAACATTTGATAGTTGCAGAAGAAGGGAAAGCAATCGCTCTTCAACCTGTTTGGCAGATTGACCCTCCAGGACTAGAAACTTTATTACTGCTCTATACTCAGTTTTGTCCATTTTGCCAACTCACTGGGGGTTATGTCTGTTCCACAAAGAGTTGTGACTAAACAATTGCAGCCAGCAATATGATCCTATATGAAATCAGTAGCTAAGACATTGATGTACATCAGATGTGGTGCATTGTACCATCTAACTGGAAAAAATGTGTGAGGCTCAAAACTTTTTAAAAACCCCTCATATTTTAGTAAAGTAACAGAAACAGTTATAACTTACTGTCTTTTCAATGGTATTTGAAAATGTGTTTCTCCTCAAGAAGAAATAGCATTGATTAAACAAGAAAATTTTCTGTGAAATGCGAGTGCACTCAGTGCCGACGGTGCATTGGGTTGCCTGTGTGGGCATGTGAGCAGGGATGCAACAACAAAATTGAGCTCATGGCTTTACACAATTTGCATAAGTATGGAGCTCCGCTAAAATTGTTTAATCATTAAGTAGCCCTAGATATCCACTCTCAGTTTAAGGGCACTTTTTAACTAGAGCTTCTGCTGTGGTCTGGTGTCAGCTTGAGCTGATGTTTCGGCTCGTTTTTTTAGTATGAACATAGTTTTCTGAACTTGGGTGTCCACGAAGGGGTCTTTAGTTTGGTTCGCCTAAATACAAGTGCACTTTGTACTTGGTGTGAAGCCTAGTCTGATCCAAAAACCTGGAAAAGCACTATTTAATTTGTTTGATGAGCATAAAAAAAGGTAGCATGCTCTGTAGTTAAGAGAGGAAGTCTTCTCTTTGTTAGATTACTGGGTGAAAGAAAATATTAAATCTCAAATAGAGAATACTCCACACAAATGCTTCTCTTTAACATCAGAAGGATTTGCCCATTTCTTTTTACTAAGGCCACTCAACTACTTGTTCAGTTCCTTGTCATTTCAAAGTTAGACTACTGCAACTCACTCCTGGCAGGTCTGCCTCTGAGTGCTATTCAACCTCTGCATCTGATCCAGAATGCAGCTGTATGACTCATTTTCAGCCCTCCCAAGTTCTCCTATACCACTCAACTGCTACACTCTCCAATGGCTTCCTGTAACTGCTCGCATAAAATTTAAAACACTAATGCTTGCCTGCGAAGTTAAAAATGGACCAACACCCTCCTACCTCAAAGCTCTTATCACACCCTGCACTTCACGTAGCTCTCTTTGATCCTCCATCACTGCTAGACTGGTCCCTCCTTCTATCAAGGTACAAGGAAAACATTGAAGAGGTGGAATGAACTTGCTCTAGATGTCTGAACCGTTGACTTCCTGGGTGTCTGAGTGTTTTTGAGGACTGAAAAGGACCTTATTTAGAAGTACTTGGATTAGCACTGGTATCTATACTTATTTATATTTGTATGAATATAAAAACTAAAATAACTTTAAAAGCATAATAGTAAAATAATTTCTTTCAACAGCACAAACTTAGCACAAATGTTTGAGACCATTTTGGACATGGTGGGGGGGCTGATTGACACAGTAAGAAATAAAACGAAAATAACTAAAATCTTAACAGCAAAATAATTTCTTTGAACAGCACAAACGTAGCACAAACGATTGAGATCATTTCGGTGTGATTTGGACATGGTGAGGGAGCTGGTGACATCACATGTGTAAGGAATACAAAGGCATCAGCCCCCCCACCGTGTCCCCAGGAACCTGAAGCAACTGGCTCTCTCCACCTCTGTCCCCTCAATGTGAATAGGGGTCTGGGGTCCACCCTGCAGTCTCCTGTAGTCCATGATGAGCACCTTGGTCTTGCTGACGTTGAGCAGCAGTTTGTTGTCCCAACACCATGATTTCAGGGCTCTCACCTCTGCTCTGTAAGCAGACTTGTCTCCATCTGAAATGCAGCCAATGATGGAATTATGGTGTTGAAAGCAGAGCTGTAGTCAATAAACTGCATCTGCACATAAGTGTTCTTGTGGTCCAGGTGTGAGAGGGCAGTGTGCAGAGCCAGCGCTATTGCATCATCTGTGGATCTGTTTGACTGGTAGGCGAACTGAAATGGGTCGAGTGTAGCAGGCAGTGAAGATGTGATATGAGCTTTAACTATACTCTCAAATTACTTCATGATGATTGATATGAGTGCTACTGGGAGATAGTCATTGAGGCAGCTCACATTAGGTTTCTTTGGGACAGAGACAATGGTGGACCTCTTGAAGCGTGCGGGGACTACAGACAGGAGCAAGGAAAGATTAAAAATGTATGTGAAGACATCTGCCAGTTCCTGAGCGCATGCTTTGAGAACACAGCCTGGAATGTTGTCTGGTCCAGGAGCTTTTTGAGTGTTAACCTTTTTAACGTATTACACGTCTGCCCGAGGGATCTGAAAAGGGCAGCTGTCCTCCTCTGACAGAAACTCCGGCTTGCTGTGGTTCTCAAAGTGGGCATTGAAGGTGTTCAGCTCCTCAGGTAGAGAAGCAGTCACCTCCCCCACGTTAAAGCTCTTGCCCTTGTAGTCTGTGATGGTCTTTAGCCCACTCCACATGTGCCTGATGTTTGAGCCACATTAGCAGGATTCCACCTTTTCTCTGTACTGTCCCCTGGCCATTTTTATTGCTTTCCTGAGATTGTACCGGGCTTTTCTGTACGGACATGGATCTCCGGATTTAAATGCAGCTGTCCTCGCTCTGAGCACAGCACGCACCTCTTCATTGACCCATGGCTTCAGGTTGGGATAAGCACGTACAGTAACACGTGGTACGACGTCATCAATGCATTTGTGAATTTATCCGGTAATGTATTCAGCGTAGTCATTCAGATTATTGTTGGCGGCAGTCCTGAAAACTTCCCAGTCCGTAGTGCGGAAGCAGTGACGCAGGACAGTGTCTTATTGGTCGGTCCAGCGTTGAACCGAGCACATCATCGGCTGCTCGCACTTCAGCTTCTGCCTATAGGCTGGTAGCAGCGTATTCAAGGAGTGATCTGATTTGCCGAAGGCTAGTTGGGGGCGGGCTTTGTAGGCATGTGCAAGCGGCGTGTAAACACTGTCCAGACACTTATGGCCATGCGTTGGAATGTCTATGTGCTGGTAGTATCTCGGCAGAACTTTCTTCAGGTTCGCCTTGTTTGTACTTCCACACAACAACACTTGTTGGTCATAATGCACATGCCACTTCCCCGATTCGTCTGTCTGGTCCTAGCAGTGAATGGAGAAGCTCTCAGGAACAATAGCCGAGTCGGGGACTGAGGGGTCCAGCCATGTCTCGGTAAAAAATAAATACATTGCAGTCCCTAATGTCCCGGTGGAAGGTCATCCTGGCGCGTAGTTCATTCAGCTTGATTTCCAAACTCTGAACGTTAGCTAGAGGAATGCTATGAAGCAGGTTACGGTGTTGTCCACTCCTCAGCCTGACCAGGCCTCCGGCTCTTTTTCCCCTTTTCCTCCGGCATAATAAGGTACGTAAATAAGGTTAAATAAGGTACGAATGGCGGTTTTGTTTGGTGATTCCATAATATTTTCCTCAGAATTGAGTGATTCCATATTTTTTCCTCTGTTTGATCTGTAAAACCATTTGCAATTGACCAAAATTTTCTTTCTTTTTTATTTTTGTAAGTGTTTCATAAAGCCAGAAGGTTGGAATGGTAAATGAAAATAGTTTTGTGTCTGTGATTGGGTTTTTTTTCTACACAATTAAATAATTGAATGAATATCTTCCAAGGGTGGTGATTCCATACTTTTTTGCTAGGGGTTGTATAACACATGGCATGTCTAGTGGCTACCTAAGGCATAAAAAACTAATCATAAAAAAACTGCACTGCTACTATTTTTTGTTATTAAAGATAAATTTTATGTTGAACCACATGAGTTTTGATGACTGGAGAGTCATGGGCAGGCAGTTTTGCTGTTTTAATTCACTTTCACTGTGATCCATAATCTGTACTTTTCTGTATCATACTCTTTTTTGGGGAAGCACTTAACCACACATACTCACATAAATAGGAACGAGATACAGACACACACAGAGTTCAGTGCTGAAACCTGATACACTGCTCTCTGGTACTGGATTCTTGTGTAAGCACACAAGAAACAAAGAATACTGGTTGTAATTAGACACAGGTGAGACTCGTCATGCTACCTGCTGGTTCTACATGACTCTTCTGTGCCTACAACTGTTGCTTGATTACACCCACACTGCCACATACCCCCACCACCCATTACCCCCTGGCAGGAGGGTGCAATAGCAGGTAGTAATGGAGAGTAACGATCTAACGTTTGAAGTTCAGAAACTCTTTCTCTGTTGTGCTGTAAGACAGCTTGTTGCTGATGTACAGCAGTGGACCCTCCTTCCACTCCACAACCTGGGACAAAATGACCCCCAGCCCTCTGTCCAGTGAACCAGTGTTTAAATGGCCACCAGCAAAGAAACGCCTTTACCCGGTGGAGAACCTGTCTGCACTGCTTTGTTTATTGGACTGGATCTGGTGCCTCCTTTTTAGTGAGGTTAGTTGAGCTCAGGGGGCTGGTGAAAATTTAGTAAAAGCCTTCAATACTATCTAACCAGCCCCGGCCTGTACCTAATCACTTGAGCTGTTAATCAAAGTGTAGCCTCGGATATGCATCAAATTTAGACACCACGTTAACTTATAAGGTTCACACCGACCCAGACTGACCCGTCAGATTAGGACACCAGCACCACCAGGATGCCCCAGTCACTGTAGGGCTCCTCAATTACCTTTATGTGGAGCATAACTTTGAGTTCATACTGAATCACATTTTGGTGGTTGGAGTAGTTTCTTCTTTTTTTTAATTTTATTAAAAAAAACTTACAGCCAGAATAGTTATTTTTGTGAAGTGTGACATGAGGTGTGAAGTTTTAATCTCAGGTGAAGATCAGGATGAATTTGATTTTTGCTAGAAGAAGGTCCCTCCTTCTTCATAGAAATTCATACTGCAAATAACAGGAGCTCAACTTATGGCAATTTCATGTATTTTCATGCATGAGGTAAGGTACATGGTTTTAAATGTGGGATTAAACCATTTTACCAGACTGTCTGTCTGCAGATGGTATAACCTGGTGCAGATAGATTTAATGGATAATAATTTGTAGAACTTATTGCAGTGTGAATGACATGAAAGTTGTGCTTGGGGGATAATGTAGAAGAATACTTCTGCAACACTGTGCGTAGAAATGCCATACAAAGGCACTGCTTCTGGTATTGCATTACATTAACTACTAAGAGAAGCACAAAGCTATGTCTTTGTGTAGCCCACTGTAATTGCCCAATGAGATTCTTGCCAATTCTTTGTGGCCAACAGATTAACTAGTTGGCGTTTGAAGCATGCTACACACCACCAAGCGATCATCGTCACAAATGCCTGGCCAATAGAAATGGCCATATTATAAAGGTTTAGTGACTTATCCTGCCCTAACTGTTCGTCCATGGGGTTATGATGCACCACAAGGAAGAGAAGTTCCTTTAAGGTTATTCAACTGGGTCATCTTTCCTGCATCATCCAGTGTCCAATTGATATATCCTTAAAATTGAAATACAGGTAGGAGAGTGCAACACTGGGTTGGAGGTTTTGACCATCAGTTACACTCACTTGGACAAAAGTGTGTCTCACGGTCTCATCCTGCATCTACTCCAGTGGGAAATCGACAAGGGAGATCCTGTAGAAGGGAGAAGCAGTGGAGTCCCTCACCCCTTTCATGTTCCCTAATGTGAAGCTGATGCAGATGGCCTTGGGTCTGCCTCCACAGCCAATGCTACCCCACCCTCCATCCTAAAGTCTTGTGCTGTATCAATTTTTTGGGGGGAAGCGCTTTATTCTTTGACTGAATTTGCTGGGGGGCCAGACCTGGAGTGTTCCAGTTGTTAGAACTGTCCTTGCAGTGGAATAATGACAGTGCTTAAAACTAGTTTTTCTCTTGTCTGCTCTTGTCATGTGGTGAATTACTACTTTATGAAAAGAAAAAAAACACAATCTGTTCATTAAAACTGTAGTTGATTAGTATATTAAAAAGTAGGTCCTCTTAATTAAATAATCTTCACTGTAGTATAAGTTAATTTTTTTTTTTTTCACTAAAGTGGGGTTGGGGGGAAAAAGAATGGGAGTTTGGTTTTCACGTTCCTCTTCAGGAACGCTAAACAAAAATTACTTTCATATTGCCAGGTCACATGTATAAAGCATCGTTGTTTGTTTTTTGATGAGTAAAATAGGACAGCAGACTGATCAGAATTTTGGTTTGATCTGATTCTCCATTTTTGACAGACCATCGAACAGCGACTCAGAAAGTGACATCATCTTTGACAATTGTGATGCGAGCAGAGACAGTATTGTGGAGGTCAGTAATGTGTTTTGAGGCTAAGATTTTTTTTTTTTTAATAGCAATCACCGTTTTCTTTGTTTGTTTCACGGGATTGTTTCTTCTCTGTGCCATACAGGAAGAATTGAGTAAAAGATCAGGAGTGGACACAGTAGAGAGCTCAATATCTGAAAGACCTGCCCTTTTTGCACATTATCTCTATATACAGGTGAGTCCATGCAGGCAGTGAGCTTAAGCCATGTTTAAACTGTGTGATTTTTTCAAATCGTTTTCCTGGCAAAAACAACGACACTTTTTACCAAAATAAAGGGGCACACTCTTTTTTTTTTTATTATTTATTTATTTTTTTTTTATTTTTTTTTTTTATTTTTTTAACAAAATTCAGATCAGGTCTTAAAAGGCATAATATGTTACGTATAGCTAAAGCGGACTTCACATTAGTACTGACAGTAGTTCTGTTTGTACATTGATGTTTAGTTTATATTAATACATAAGTTGTAATGAATTGTTTTTATGGAAATCACTCATTTCTATGGTATTTAAGAATAAATACAAAAAATTTAACATTTCGCATGCAGTCAGTGAGTTTATACACACGAGGGAGACTTCAGGACACAGTAGTGTGAAGTTTCTTGTTTCTCAGAGGAGAATTACATCGGATTAAATAAATATCGTAATAACATAAATAGCTGTCAATAAAACGTGTATAGCTTCACAATTTCAACCAATGTATTGCTTTTCCTCCCTTCAGCGTAGATTGGATTCAGAACCATACCTATCATTCATGCATGGATCTACAATATATAATCTGTACTGTAGGTCCATGCATGAATGCGATGCAGAACCATAAATAGGCCTTTTAAGGCTTTTGACTGTGGTGACTGTGTGTGTGTGTAAAGAAAAGCATTTCTCACTTTTCTACTAACAAATGTACTCTTCTGTGTAAGCTTGTCTCCTCAGAATGGGCTAGTGTCATTTTAAACCAGGTTAAGCCTATTCCAAGCAATGATCAGTTCTACTTGTTCCAAAAATCTTTCAAGCTGGGAATGAAGGGTCTTATTGCTATGGGCTCTCATATGAAGAGTGTAAACCATGTTGCATATGCTACAGCCCATCAGCAACAGATGCCTGTAGCTTAGTTTTGCGCAATGCAAATCTTACCAACTCGTGGTTACTGCTAATAATAACGATGAAATGGTATCCTCTGAAGTGCCTGTGAACCTGTGAGCTTATTATATAATGCTTCAGGCAGAGGTGGTTTGTGAAAGCCATTTCAGACCACAGTTTGATTGACAAACTTAGCACAATATTCAGAATAATGTTTCTCATCTCCAAGGTTGTGGTTACTTTTGCATATGGAGGTGACAAGACAGCATCACTAAATTGGGCCTGATTCCGTTCATTATTAAGTAACACACTGACCAAGTTGGCCAGGCCACCTGCTTTTCAGTTTCACATCAAAGTCCAAACAGCCAGACCCTCATATACTTTACTGGTGCAATAAACATGTCCCTTTGTGATATTTTGGCTCACAGTGCATGAGTCATGCAGCTACAGTGGACTTACTCAAACATTTCAAAGTATCAATCAGAAGTACTTTTAAAAAAATGTTCCTTCGATTTCTCTGCCTTATTCAGTCATAGCCAATTTCCACTTGTCAAGTAATATCAAGTGTCCTTATCACATAGTGATCACCAACCATGGAGGGGCAAAAGCAAGCGTGTTTCCTCTGAAACACTTGATGCTTGCTGCCTACATCTTTTCAAGATGCTGTATATGCATATTCAGGGCCAGTTTAACATAATACAGAGGTAAAGTGCAGTCTGTTCTCTTGTACTCATGAGCTCACGAATGCCCAAGATTGGCCTGTGATCTCTCTAAGTGACAGGGAGGTGAACAGATGCCATCCCTCAGTCCTGTGAGAGCTCTTCCAATCAGCTCCTGCAGGCTCCTGGCCACGGATGGCTGTGTACATCAACCTGGATTTGAGCTTGCAATTTCCAGGATAATACTGGCGCACCTTGTCACTTTGCCACTCGGGAACCCTATAAGTACTTTTATTTGCTAAATCCTTGTATCACCTGTGTGTTTTTTTCCCCCAAATAAGTCACTCATTGTAACTAATTATATTGCACGTAAATCATGTGTGCTGTTGGCTTGTTTAGCATTTGATTTACCTTCAAACAAAGAAGTCCACAATTCAGAACTACTGCACTTATATACGCCTTACTGCACTCATAAGATGGACGAGCTGACAGCGCTAGCCCGGAGTTAGAGGGAGCATCGGGAGTGTAGTTTCATGTGCTTTGTGGAGTCATGGCTGCACCAGGATATTCCCGATGACAACGAATCCATCGCGGGCTTTCACACTCTGGGCCAACAGTGACTGCACCGCGAGTGGTAAATGGAAAGGTTCATGGCTTACCGTTCTTGTCAATAAACGGTGGTGTAACCCCGCCTACATAACCATCAGAGAGCGGAGTTGTGGACCGGACATTGAACTGTGTGCTGTTGGACACAGATCATATTATTTACCTAGGGAATCTTCCCATGTCATCTTAGTGTCTCTTTATGCTCCTCCTTCTGCCATCCCCACTGCTGCATGTGACACTGTTCATGCTACCATAGCCCGATTACAGACTCAGCACCCGAGTGCATTCATTGTGATCTCGGGTGATGTCACCATGGACACTGCACTGTCAAACTTTGTGCAGTATGTGGACTGTCCCACCAGAGAGGAGAGAACGTTAGACCTGCTGTATGCAAATCCAAAGGATGCATACAGTCACACACTGGGAAAATCAGACTACAACCTCATTCATCTTTCCCCATTCTATGTGCCTGTTGTGAAGAGGCAGCCTGTGACTACAAGGACTGTAAGGGGATGGTCGGAGGAGGCCTTGGAGGAACTACAGGGCCGTTTTGAGGTGACAGACTGGCCGGTGCTCTGTGAGCCCCATGGTGAGGATATTGATGGGCTCACTGAGTGTATTTCACACTAAACAGCTAACTGCACCAACTCCATTGTTCGAGCGCAAACCATTATTACCCAGATAACAAGCCGTGGGTAACTACATCAAAGTTCTCCTTAATGACAAGAAGAGGGCCTTCTTATGTGCGCCTGCAGCACTGCGTGTCAGACATGGTGGTCAGCAACACCGGAGCACAACAAGGCACAGTCGTCTCCCCTTTCCTCTTTACCCTCTACACAACGGACTTTAGGCACAGAGACCTGCCTAACATGAGAGAGGTTTGGATTGGTATGAAGACCATCACTGGTTTCAGGCCATCCAACAGCAGAGGAGCTGAGGGCGGTGAGGACAGGGCCAATGAGCTGAATTCGTTTTTTAATAGATTCAACACTGCGGCTACTGTTCAGCCCCATTCTAACTTGTCAGGAGCAAGCCTGAAACCCCCTGCCACACCACCCACTCTCTCCCTCCCTCTCCTTACTGTACCTTTGCCTCCTGTGATAGACATGACACTCCTCCTCCCACCTGTCAACTTCACCGATAACCAGGTTCAGAGACAGCTGAAAAGACTCCACTGAGGCAAGGCAGCAGGACTGGATGTGGTGAGCTTAAAAGGATTTACTTTTTCAGTGCATTCAATACAATCAGGCCGAGCTTCCTGGGTGAGAAGCTGAAAGCGATGCAGGTGGATGCCTCTCTTCATCCTTTTCACAACGAACTTCCGCTACTGCACAGAGACCTGCCATCTTCAGAGGTTTTCTGATGACTCTGCTGTAGTTGGATGTATCAGTGGAGGTGAGGAGACAGAATATCGGGCTGCTGTGGATTCCTTCATCTCATGGTGTGAGCAGAATCCTCTGCAGCTTAATGTGACAAAGACCAAAGAACTGATTGTAGATTTTAGGAGACCCAAAACACCAGCGAACCCTGTTTCTATCTAGGGCGTCAATGTGGAAATAGTGGAGGATTACAAATACCTTGGAGTTCATATTGACAATAAACTGGACTGGGTTAATAACACTACCGCATTTTACAAGAAGGGCCAGAGCCGTCTCTATTTTTTGAGGCGGCTAAGGTCGTTTAACATCTGCCGAACACTGCTTAGGGTGTTTTATGAGTCTGTTGTGGCCAGTGCTATCCTCTATCCTGTTGCATGCTGGCGCAGCAGGCTGAGGGTTGCAGATGCAAATAGACTGAACAAACTGATCCGCAAGGCCAGTAACGTTGTGGGGATGGAGCTGGACTCTCTGATGGTAGTGTCAGAAAGGTGAATGTTGTCCAAAATGAAGACAACTGAACAATACCTCCCACCCACTTCACAACCTGCTGATCAGTCACAGGAGCACGTTCAGTGAGAGACTGATACCACCTAAATGCTCCACTGAATGACACAGGAAATCATTCCTACCTGTGGCCATTAAACTGTTCAACTCCTCCATATAGCAAAAACATTCACTGTTACACACTTGCATTTTGCACTACATTTATATTCAACTGTTTATCATATTGATAATACTGTACGTGTTACTCACTGACACGATTCATTCTGTATGTTTCTATAGATATTATTCATTCATTTATTTTCTGAACCTTCTTAATCCTAATTAGGGTCGCGGGGAGGCTGGCGCCCATCTCAGCTGACTCTGGCGAGGGCAGAGTACACCCTGGACAGCTTGCCAGGCCATCGCATGGCAGAAACACGCTGACGGCAATGCAGCATACTCTTGACGAAAATCAGCAATGGTTCTTTTACATGCCTCTCACCATTGACAGTGAGAAACATGGCCGGCATATATAGATGTTAGTAACTTCAAATTTTAGACTT
>JBCNYH010000007.1:7090322-7105322 GCA_039654325.1 Tandanus tandanus
CCGGAGTCGGCTGAGATGGGCGCCAGCCTCCCCGCAACCCTAATTAGGAATAAGCGGTTCAGAAAATGAATGAATGAGATGACTTCATTGAACAGATCTCCATTTCAGGATTATACTGTAAATGTCTTTAAATAAAGGAAAACTCATTCCAAAGATTACACTTTCTGTATTCTTGTTCATTCTAATGCTGTTAATGATCAATAGTTAATTCTAGTACGTGATCGGGAAGTCCAGCAATTTGCATAAGATTTATGGAGGAACGAATATAAGACATTATGACATTTCAGACCGGCAGGCCATAGGCCTTCCTCAGTTCATGGGTCCAAAACCACACAGCGCCCCCAGTGGCACCTGATACCCCTGATTTTTTCCTCCACACGTCAGATGGTCATAAACTTCTCTCCGTAAGGCTGGATAAAAAAAAAAATTCCCAGTTTCTCATCAGCGCCCGCACCCAGGAATTGGCATTGCATCTAATTAATGAATTGAATTTTTTATTTATAAATTTTTTAAACCACGCTCAAAACCTGGGAAAACGCCTCAGACAAGGTAAAAACGACACAGAAGGCGATTTGGTGTTAGATGCTGTGATTGTGATTCTGAGATTGGTTTAGTTCTATTTTCTAAAGATTTGTGGAAGTGCAAGGCTGCTGTTCTTTAGACAGAATTCGGAGTTTCAGAGTTTAATACATGTTAAATGTAAAAGACTGGTCATCTCGGGTGGATTGTAGAGCTTCAGTCGCTTTACCTACATTTATCTTTAAAAGCTTTTGGGCTTCGACAGTCACCTCATTTCAACAACAACAACAACAACAACAACAACAACAAAAACAAAAACCCTGTGTACTACAATTAGGTTTACAAAAAGTTCTGATGAGAAACCAGGATTTTTTTTAATCCGGACTGGATATTAATGCAGAGTGCGAACAAATTGTTTGCCCATTCAGCGATCACCATTCCGAGTCATACTCTTATGTTTATTTTTATGATGTTTGTTTCGTGATTTGTTTTGTTCATTTTCATATATTTCAATAACATAAGCCCAGATGTAGGGCGCAGGGCTGGGTTTGTAGTGCTGCTGAATCAAACGCACAGCTGAGGGCTTTTACTGTCAACACCGTATGATATTTCCTCAAACACTGAATTAAACTTTTCTCCAAATTCAACGTAACTTATACTTCATAAAATGCACGCTGAAGTTGTGTTTGAGTGTCAGGGTGTTTATTTAGAGGGATAATCCTAGCTCAGTGCTACAATGAAAGCTATCTAGCTAACGCTAGCTAGCCTCGGACATCCACCCGTACACCATCTGACTTTATTAACACAAACACAGATCAAGATTACGTTTTTAAAACTTTATTATTATTATTATTATTATTATTATTATTTAGAAATAATGCAGTTGGGATTAAATTGTGTTTTTGCGATGCATGGTGATGTTTTAGTACCTGCTGAAAAAAATGGGCCTGGGTTTAAAAAAGAGAACAAAATAATAAAATACATGTATAAAGATGTTTGCATGGATGAACTAGAGACACATTTTTATATTTATTATCAATTTTTTTTTTTATTTATTTTTTTGTTTGTTTGTTTGTTTTGTTTGTTTGTTTGCTTGCTTGTTTGTTTGTGACTGATTTAGTTTAAAATAATTCTTAGTAAAAACAAATGCATGACAAGCTATTTTTTTTTTACCAGCATTATGATATCTCATTATATTATTATTACAATGATGATGATGACGATGATGATGATTAATGTTTTTAGAAATTCAAATATGCTAATCAGAATCAGAAAAATCAACAATAGCATATACGGAAATCGTATTAAGGTAAAGTAATATTACGATAATCATTACGGTTAGATAGAGAGGAACTTTCCAATAGGTCCATTAGATTAGGTTAATTAGAAAATTAGAAGTTCAACTTCTTCAAGTTACACAGAGCATGCGAGTGTCCAAAGACTCGGAAGAGGTACATTTTTTAATTGGAATTTAGCGGTAATGTTATTAGTAGTATTAGTGTAAACATGTCATTCAGATAAAGAAACATAACCCAGTGTAAGGCCCTATTATACAACAAGGATCTGACATTATATATGCCAGTTGGTGCCACGTGAAAGTTCAATGAACACATGTGTTTGCTCCACCAGTCATCTTTACAGCGCTCTGCTTTTCATGATTCACCGAGAGCACCTGATAAGCTGTATCATGGCGGTCAACTTTTCTTTACACAATCCACGCTAGCCTTAGTGTATGTGTGTGTATGTGCGTCTATATTATAGATACTGTAACATGGTTAGCGCATTCGAATGCAACTGCAGAATTTTAGTGTGTGTCACGCCTTCCGGTTTCATTGTTGTGTAACGTGCCATAAAAAAAACTGATTCACTTTGCACAGTTAATACGCCCTAATAATATTCATTCATTCATTCATTCATTTTCTGAACCGCTTAACCCTAATTAGGGTCGCGGGGAGGCTGTCGCCCATCTCAGCCGACTATGGGCGAGGGCAGAGTACACCCTGGACAGCTCACCAGGTCATCGCAGGGCAGAAACACGCTAACGGCAACCCGATGGCCTAATATTATTATGCTTCATTATCTGACATTTAAGTATCCCTCTCAGTAAGTGTGTCCCTATGTAATATCGGTCGCCTCTGCTTCCAAGTGACTGTATGAAGTAACAGCTAGCAGTAACGTTCAGCAATAATAAATAGATCTATCTACCCGTTTGGGTCCTCCTAAATCGTGTTATGGTTTATGAGTTGCTCTCTGAAATAACCTGACAATAATATAACTGTTACTTTATACATTTTACTTATGGATACCACAATTTCATAATAGCCATAGATGATCAGATTTCATACCCATAAAAAGGTGATAGATAAAATAGTCTTCGTGAAATATATAACTGTCATTTTTGTACAGATTTCTTGCCGGGTGATTTTGGGGTAGATTTTCAGATTCCATGTCCATAAAAAAGCGTGTGTCTATATCTATTTCCAGGTCTGTATACATGTTTACCTCTCAAAACAATAACAGCTCACATATAAAGATGTGCTATAATATTACCACGTGTGTTAAACCTTAAAAATTTGTTACCCCTTTGAATCATGCATTTTCCAAGGGTATCGATAGCGCCTGTTTAATTCATACTTTTAAGCATCCGTGTACACCCGTGGCCAAAAGTTTTGAGAATGACACAAATATAAATTTTCACATTTTCTGCTGCCCCAGTTTTTATGATGGCAATTTGCATATACTCCAGAATGTCATGAAGAGTGGTCAGATGAACTGCAGTCAATTGCAAAGTCCCTCTTTGCCATGACAATGAATTTAATCTCAAAAAAACCTTTCGACTGCATTTCAGCACTGCCACAAAACAACCACCTGACATCATGTCAGTGACTCTCTCATTAACACAGGTGAGAGTGTTGACGAGGACAAGGCTGGAGATCATTCTTTCATGCTGATTGAGTTGTAATAACAGACTGGAAGCTTTAAAAGGAGGGTGGTGCTTGAACCCATTGTTCTTCCTCTGTTAACTATGGTGACCTGCAAGGAAACACATGCAGTCATCATTGCTTTGCACAAAAAGGGCTTCACAGGCAAGGATATTGCTGCTAGTAAGATTGCACCTAAATTACCCATTTATCAGATCATCAAGAACTTCAAGGAGAGAGGTTCAATTGTTGTGAAGAAGGCTTCAGGGCGCCCAAGAAAGTCCAGCAAGCGCAAGGTCCGTCTCCTAAAGTTGATTCAGCTTCGGGATCGGGGCACCACTAGTGCACAGCTTGCTCAGGAATGGCAGCAGGCAGGTGTGAGTGTTATGACCCTAGCAACCATCACTAACAGTGAAGCCACAGCTTGACAACACTAGAATTAAGATGAGCAGGGAGGCTGGCGCCCATCTCAGCCGCCTCTGGGGGAGGGCAGGGTACACCCTGGACAGCTCGCCAGGCCATTGCAGGGCCAAGACTTGCACAACCATTCACAGTCACATTTAGGGGCGATTTGGAACAGCAATTTAGCCTACTGTGCATGTTTTTGGACTGTGGGAGGAAACCGGAGTACCCGGAGGAAACCCTCACAAGCACAGGGAGAACATGCAAACTCCACACAGAAACGCACAAGCTGGGAATCGAACCCAGGACCTTCTTGTGGTGAGGCGGACGTGCTAACCACTACGCCACCGTGCCGCCCTTCAACAAGCTACTTGTTTTCTTATTTTCAATGTTTTTAACGAACCTCACTGAGAGACTTCAGCAAACATTAATCAGCTCTTAAAATGAAAACCTTTCTTCTCTGTCCATCAATAAGAGCTGCACAGTGGCTTAGTGGTCAGCACGTCCGCCTCACAGCAAGAGGTCCTGGGTTCGAGTCTCGAGCCCAGGCGCTTCTGTGTGGAGTTTCTCCCCATGCTTGCATGGGTTTTCTCCGGGTATTCAGGTTTCCTCCCACAGTCCAAAGTCATGCACCTTAAGCTAACTGGGTGTCCCAAATTGCCCCTAGGTGTGAATGTGAGTGTGAATGGTTATGTGTGTGTGCTGGCCCTGCAATGGTCAGGGTGAACCCCACCTTCGCCCAGTGTCAGCTGAGATAGGCTCCTGCTTCTGGGTCACCAAATAGGATTATGTGCTTTGGCAAATGAGTGAGTGAGAATTCTTCATAGCTGTGATGAATTTGCTGTTCTTTTGCGGACAGCTTGAGGGTGCTACTGAGCAAGGTTAGAGAGTTCATTGTGTTACTGTGACCTAACTCTCCCTTACAGTAGCTCACCCCAGTCTGATAACATGCTAATGGTTCTTTGAAAACTCATCCTCCTTGTTGCTATAATGCTGAAATTAGGTCCATTTTTTTTGTAATGGATTTTTATATATTTACAGATTTTTGTAATAGAACTACCTATAGACTATTAAAAAAAATTGACTAATCTACTATCTTATTGCATTTATTTCTGAACCGCTTAATCCTAATTAGGGTCGCGGGGAGGCTGGCGCCCATCTCAACTGACTCTGGGCGAGGGCAGAGTACACCCTGGACAGCTCGCCGGGCCATCGCAGGGCAGAAACACGCTGACGGCTATGCAGTCTACTCTTGACGAAAATCAGCAATGGTTCTTTTATATGCCTCTCACCACAGACAGTGAGAGACATGGCCGACCTTTGATAACCCAGTTAGCTGCCTTATTGCTTCAACGACAAATTTTGATTACAAATCAGGAAATAAGGAAGGTGTTAAATTTAAATAATGACACAAGTAACCTGAAAATTAATGATTGTACTGGATCATGTCCATTCCATCCACCTTCATGAGCCTCAGGAAATGTGTTGTAGATGTATGAGAGAGGTGGTACAGGTCGGTGTAGGTTCTGAGAGGTTCTACACCACCTCTACATGTGTTGGCGGACAAGGAATGTCTGACACTCCTCTTTCCTCTCAGTCACAGCCACATACTGCAGCTCCCTGCCCAAGAACCTGCCGCTCATCTCCATACTGGCATTCGTGGCTACCTGGGAGGATGAGAAGCACACGAAGCCAAATCCTCTGGAGTAGCCATTCCTCATCATTACCTTTGCACTGGTGATGGTCCTAAACCGTCCAAACTCCATGCGCAGACGCTGATCATCAATAGTGTGATCCAGATTTTTGATGTAAAGGCTCTGACCCTGCTCAGTGTTGTGACCGAGTTTGGTCTGTCCCTCTACGTCAGCCTGCACACAGCCCATGTGCACTTCCTTGACCCCATTGAAGGTCTGGGAGCAGTGGCCCGCCTCAGTCTTGCGCTCCTCATGGGACTTGAAGTGTTCGATGAAGACTGGATGGTCATAAAGAGTTTGCGTTATGCGTCTTCATCGCTATTTCTGCCATCTCTGTAGACTCAAAGTGGACGGATCCATAACCTTTTGACCCCCTCTTATTACCTACAACCTTGCAGAACAGGACCTTCCCAAATGCTGAGAAGGTGTTGAAAAGTTCAACGCTTTTCAATGGATGTGTCCAAGTTTTTTATATAAAGATTTCCCGCATTGGTCTCTTTCTTCACTGAATCCCACTGTGACCACATTACCCTCATGGCAAGTCCCAGCAGAAGCTCAAAATTGAGTATTTCCACCGCACTCACAGCATCAGCTCGACGCAGAAAGTTGAAGTAGGTGTAGTGAGGAACCGGTCTTCCTGTCCCGGTATAGAGGGACAGAGTGAACACGTCCTGCAGGGCTGAATTGTTCCTTAACCATCTCCTCAGTTACGTTGGGATGCAGGTCGGTCACATGCAGTGCAGATGCCATTTTGCTTGGATGTATTTTGCAATAAGAGAACAACTAATCAGAATAAATTAAACTGTCAGTGGGGGAGAAAAGCAATAACACCGACTGAACTGCCAACTAAACATTTAGAAGACTTACACAGTAAAATCCCTCATGCTGTTAGTATCTGTGATACTGGTATTAAAACACATGAAAAAAATTTGTACAAGGCCACTTACCAAAAAGTACAAGAAGAAATAGCTGATAATCCTGTTTACACTGGGGCCATGATGTCTATAATATGAGAGAATCATTAATGTTATTATTATTATTTTTCATTCATTGATTTTCTGAACCGCTTAATCCTAATTAGGGTTGCGGGGAGGCTGGCGCCCATCTCAGCCAACTCTGGCCAAGGGCAGAGTACACCCTGGACAGCTTGCCAGGCCATCGCAGGGCAGAAACACGCTGATGGCTAGGCAGCCTACTCTTGACGAAAATCAGCAATGATTCTTTTACGTGCCTCTCACCACAGACAGTGAGAGACATGGCCGGCCTTTGATAACCCAGTTAGCTGCAATGGGGGGCAGCAGTGACATCCCGCTGATAGTGGGGCTTGAACCCGAAACCTTGGGATCAGTACTCCAGCACCCTATATTATTATTATTATTATTATTTTAATTATTATTATTATTACTCATTCATTTATTTTCTATGCCGCTTAATCCAAATTAGGGTCGTGGGGAGGCTGGTGCCCATCTCAGCTGACTCTGGGCGAGGGTGGGGTACACCCTGGACAACTCGCCAGGCCATCTCAGGGCCTATTATAATAATAATAATTATTATTATTATTGTTGTTGTTGTTGATGATTTTTTTTGCAGAGATCATGTGTTGGTTGAAGATCGTACTGATTGGCTGTCATGCATGAGTTGCCCGTGCGTGTGTAGGCTTTGTCGATATCCAATCAAAGCTATATTGACTACCACGTGTTTTTTTGCATGCAACGATGAGCATCACCAATCACAATTTTTTGCAGTCTATGGTCAACACACTGTTGTTTTCAATGGCGAACAAAATATCGCCAAATTTTTAAGATTACACATTCGTATTTAGATAAATAAATAAATACATCACATGCATGTTTTCCCCATGCTTGTGTGGGTTTCCTCCAGGTACTCCGGTTTCCTCCCACAGTCCAAAGACATGCACATTAGGGCTAATTGGCTGTTCCAAATTGCCCGTAGTGTGAGTGTAATTGGTTGTATGTGTTGGCCCTGCGATAGTTTAGTGAGCTTTTCAGGGTGTAAAGTCAGCTGAGATAAGCTCCACCCCCCGTGACCCTAATAGGATTACAAGTTTTGGAAAATGAGTGAGTGAGTGTTTGATGTTTTTTAACATAGAAACATAAAAATGAGTGCGGATAGCAATTTATGTCAAAATGTCAGCTATGTCAATAGGCTACTAGGTCTTCACCACTCGAACATTGTGTGGCAGTAAAAACAAACAAACAAACAAACAAACAAACAAACAAACAAACAAACAAACAAAACCTAATGTATTTGAAAATAACCACATACATAAATACAGTACACTTTTATATTCATCTATAATTAATTTCTCAATTAATTAATTAATAGACATAAGTTTATTCCAGTGTATTTTATTACACTGGAATAAACTTATGTCTATTAATTAATTAATTGAGAAATTAATTAATTAATAGACATAAGTTTATTCCAGTGTATTTTATTACACTTTTTACATGTAACACAATAGAATGATTAACATTAATAAAATATAAGTACAGTCAACAATTATCATTTATTATAAGCTATAAACTTACCTGTCCTCACCACTCGGAGTATGTGGCAGTACAACCTGTATTTGATTGTGTGTGAAACAACACAGTATTTAATTTAAAACAGCAACTTGTGAGCAAACGAAATAAATTGCCTTACTATTAACCTCCCATAATAAGGCATTAGGCATTTGTCCACTTTTCCTGAAATTTCCAAAGCCTTTTTATTAACTTTCCTTTTCTTCAGCTACTTTTACACGGGCAGCAAGTTGTGGCGACTTGACAACATGTTAACACTTTTACTCTTAAATTGGTGGCAAGCTGGAAGTTAGAGACTGTAGGTAAGCAAGCCACTGGAGAAGAACCGCCCATCTGGCGTGAAAGCCTGCGGAATGACCTAATTAACCTGATGATTGCTACTGTGCACGCGTAACCCTACTACTTGACAATGATTGTGTTCAGAGGTCAAGATGTTCTGAAACAACTTATGGCGACTCAAAAAGTTGCGCCCAATAGTTGCAAGTTGTTCTGGAAAAAAATAGTATTTACACAGACAGTTGCGTCGAGACAACTTGTTGTGGGTGCAAGTGCTCGTGTAAAAGCAGCTGTATACAATGTCTTGATGCTTGACCCCTTGAACAACGACAGAGAAGCAACAGTCCATGTACATAAGTGTTTGTCAAAATGTGTGTATGCGGCTGCTGTATTACGAGGGTCTTGCAATCAGTAGCTCTTTGTAAGGTCCCAAACCTGCTTCTCTAACCATTAGGCCATGGCTGCCCCCAACCAAATAGATTTAAAATAAAATATTGAAAATAGACACCACCCCTATTATACTGTTGTAATGAGCAACTGGTTGTAGGCTTTTACGGATGGAGTGTAAGATACCTCCACCATCACTTGTTTCTATGTTATATTTGCTATATATCTGAAAATTTGTGATCCTGCTCTGACCTTGACCTTTAACGTAGATATTCCAAAATCAAATAATCTCTGGGACTCCAGTAGCATAGGCTTCCCACCAAGTTTGGTAAAAATCTGTGCACAGCAGTGGTCAGGATTTTCACAGACAAACTGACAAACAGACTCACAAACGCCGGTGATTACAATACCTCCACCAAAACTCTGTTTTATGAAGAGGTAATGGAAAAAAAAAATCTAATGGCCCCTTCCCTAGGATTAGATATAAAACACATGCTGGTGGTTGGAAAAAAAACAACAATGACAACAACAACAATTTTTATAAGATCTTTAATCAATCATAGACTGCACCTGATGAAATTCATTAGGAATACATGCCATAAAATCTCCACGACATGTGCACAATCAGATGTGCTCCTCTTTAAAATGAGATGCCCTTTTGACTACAAGTCATATTCATTCCACAAGAATAAAAGATCTCATTTCTGGCAGGAAATACTTGCACATAAATGGCATTTGTGAAGTGCATCACTGTGTGCTACTGACAGAATGAGGAGAAGACATTATTGCTCTTCACACTTGCTGCAGGCTGTTTATGACAAAAGCATGGGTGTCATTTTCTGTGAGGCAATCAGCACTTGAAAGCTCATCGCAGCATGGCGAGTCGCACATCACCGATTGGAGGACAAATAATATTATGTCTCCTGTCACTGTTTGAGTCCAAAACCAGATAGATTCCTTGTTGGCATATTAATTTATAACCCTGCCATGCTTCTTCTGTTGCAGTCTTTAATCTACAGTAAATTTATTTTTTTGATTTTGATATACTGTATTTTAATCCCCCAAGGGAAATGATTGCCTCTGCATTTGACCCATCCAAAGTGAACGCGCGCACACACACACACACACACACACACACACACACACACACACACACACACACACTTCAGCCATTTAGGTGGAGGAAGAGAAGGTGCAGCTCACTCTTCCACCACCACCACCACACATTTTTCCTGCTGGTTCGGGAATCAAACCAGCGACCTTTAGGTCCCAAACCTGCTTCTCTAACCATTAGGCCATGGCTGCCCCCAACCAAATAGATTTAGAATAAAATATTGAAAATAGACACCACCCATATTATACTCAAGTGCTAACTCCCGGTAATCCATGTAGTCTATATTTTTTGGTTTAAATGCTTTTGATGGATATGTTTAATGTCTATGTGTGGATATGTTTAAAAGTTTCATACATAGTAGTTTTATTGAAAAAAAATTAAGATACTCCAGAGCATCCATAAAGTTGACTGGTTTGCACAGACTTCTTATCCTTATCCTTATCAACTGCTATTAAAGTGAAAGGGGATTTAATCAAAATAAGCCCATCCTCCTGAACCATCCATCCATCCACACATCCCATACCTGTACTGCTTAGCTGTCATGGTCATGGGGGAAGTAGGAGCCAATCCCAGCTGACTTCAGGTCACCAGTGCGGTCTAACACAGACACAAACAGCCGTTCACACTCACATTCACACCTGTGGGTAATTTAGATCTAGCCAGATGATGTAATGTACATGTCTTTGGACAGTGAGAAGAAACCGGAGTACCCAGAGGAAATTCATGCAATTAAGGGGAGCAACTTCACACAGGTTGGCCCATGGATGAGACTAAACCTTCTCACCGTGAGGTGACAGTGTTAATTAACTACTCTAGAACCACTGTGCCCCCCTCTAGAATCGGCTGTGATTACTAGCCATTTATTTGATATACAGAGCTGAGCCAAAACCCAAAGCATTTGATTCGCCAGATTTTTCCATCTACTTTCTAATCCTAACCTATGGTCAGGAGATTTGAGTAGTGACTCTGGAAGAACATTCTCACTGATACAAGCGACCAAAATCGGTTTCCTTCAGAGGGTGTCTGGGCTTAGCCTTAAAAATGGAATGAGGAGCTCGGACATCCGAGGGGGAACTTGGAGTAGAGCCACTGATCCTCCATATCGAAAGGAGTCAGTTGAGGTGGTTCAGGCAACTGCACAGAATGCCTCCTATTTGTCTCCCTGTAGAGGTGTAGCACGTCCAACTGGAAGGAAGCCAGAACTCGCTGGAGGGTTTATATAACCCGTCTGGCCTGGGAACGCCCCGGGATCCCTTAAGAGCTAGAGAGTGTCGCTGGGGAAGGGGATGCCTGGGTTTCCCTCCTACACTGAGGATAAGCGGACAAAAATGGATGGATAATTGCTGTACAGAAGTACATTACCCATAAACCGTAGCATATCACATGACCAATTCACATATCTCACTAATCACTTGTATGTTCCTGTGTCATGGTATGCAGTTTATTGTTGTGTGGACCACATTGTTGCTTAAAGAAGTAATATCTTTTGCGTTGTATTCACAGTTCACATTTATCGTTCTTGTTTTCATGACTCTGGTTGTTTTGTTTGCACTATACATAATAAATGACCTGTGCTTGCATCCTGCTCCATCTCAATCCCATGATGTTTGCACATTTCCCAGAAACCAACAGTATGAAAAAATAGAGTTGTAACACTTCACTGACCTGATGTTCACCAGTCATTAGGGGGTTGATATACTTTCCTTCATCCTCCACCCAGAAGCTATGAAGATTCCTGAACAGATGTTGCATTCACATCGTTCCTCCCCCTGCAGACAGACTCTGTCTTTAAACTGTCCTGCTTGTCACAGATTGGGCGTTTATTATGATCGGTAAAGTAGTCGTTTTTGAAATTGAAGTCTTTAATTTGTGTCTTTGATATGTTTGATTTAATGATTTGTGTGGTACAACTAGCAGTTTTATCAGAAGATCAATTAAAAATAACATGTCATTTATTATCATCACAAAATTGATTATGGTGTTTAAAACTGGGAATTTATATTTATATATTATATATATAGTTATTTTATTATATAGGCTGATATGTACTTCATTTCTTTTATTTCCTTGGCAATAAAGTTACTAAAAGCCTTTTAGATTTTTTTAAAATTAATTAATCAATTAATTAATTAATTATTATATTTTTGTAATTGTTGTATTCTTATTACATTTATTTATTTTTTTATAGCACTTACTCCCCAGTGATTGGTTATGTATTATTTCTGATCTGTCTTTTGTAGATTAGTTATTGTGTTTGCACAACCCCTGAGTATCAATGTCTTTATATGGAATTAATTATTTACTTGATTGATTGTCCCCAGAGGGATAAATAAAGTTAATTGAATTTAATTGAATTGAACCCAGTACCTAAAGCACTATACAAATGATTTGTGAGTTTAATTTAGAAAAAAAGTGAGTAAGTATTGCCCTAATTTACTATACAAGTTTCAATTTTGAAGCAACCTGGTTACTTTTTTAAATCAACAAATAAGTTTTTTATCATGAGGGCTCTTTAGATGTGTTTCCAGAAATCCTAATGGATTCTAATTAAGGGGTTTGGAGTGAAACAACAGAAAGGTGAATGCAATATATTTGGGAGATTTCAAGTTTGAACCCCAGCAATGTCCCAGCATTCTGTGGCCAGGACTCAACAGATCCAAATTTGGCTTGGCTATATATGCTCTCATGTCAGTATCTGAGACACTTACCAATCGTGGGCGTTTGCGAGCTCATGTGCGCAGAGGAGGGTAGAAAATAATTTGTCCAAGTGTATTACGCTGCCCTGTGACGCAGCTTGAGCAGCAATTCATAAACATATGTCTCAGAGGACTACATTAGATTTCATTAAATTCTGGTTGGTGGCTGTTGAATGATGGGTTGGGAACTGGCAGGTCACCAAATCTGGAGAGAAAAACAGGCAAAAAATATAAAATAAACACATGTTAAATAAAGATCTTGTTATAAACTTACATCATGGCATTTCCTTACCACAGAGGGTTCCAAGTAGAATTGTTTTTAGAAACAGAAAATTATTCAGTGATTTCTCGAGGAACCCATTTTGGAAGTGTATACAAATCAAGACTAAAAAAAAAAGTCATGGCAACCTGAACCAACATCACAGTTTTTCAAACAGTCTAACCTTAAATGAGATATAATGTTGCAGTTGTAGTACTTTATTTATAGTAGTTATAGAAACTGATTAAACATTCATCTTTTAAATGACACTCCAAATATTTTAATTCAGCATTGTTTTTATGGTACTAGCATATTTTAAGGGTTGTCATACCTCGAAATGTTTTTCTCCAACAAAGTAATCAAGTCTTGTATGGAATAATACACAATTATTCAATGAGGCACGGAATGATATGGAGAATTATTTGATTAAGTGACATTATAGCACCATCCAAGATCTGAATAATTCAGCAACCATAGTAACTGATCAATGAGTCAGTTGGAAGTGATGCTAGCTATAACATGCTGTTCTGCTAACAGTGTTTCCGATTTCATTCCAAACAAATTCCATGACAAAATATGGAATTCAAATATACTGTTTAAGTATTAGACATTTTCCCCCATCCAAATGTGACTTTATTGGCTTGTTACAAGGAGCACACCTCTAGTCTTGAAACCGGGCAGCCACTTTCTGGCTAGCTTTCTCTGGAAGGATGGGTAGAGTGAGAAATATTGCTGCATGATGTTCAACTTATCCAATGTCAATGATGGAATACATTGGCTCTTAGGCAAATACCAAGTATTAGTTGATGAAATTCCACCAATTATAAATAAGGAAAAATTTCGAATAAATGACGATATTAATGGCATATGTGTTTATCAAAGTATATACTACATGAGAAATGGCCTACCTGATAATAAGCAATTATTGAATGACGTGAAGTATGATATGGAGAATTATTCAGTCGAAGGTTTATTTTATGGTGAGGCGGAAGGCCTCCGGGACCAAATAATTCTCTATTGTATGAAAGCTGAATTCTAGATTGGTTTAATCATTCATTCAAAATAATTTCAATGTAGACACTGGCGTTACTATGTTGTGCATGACAGTCATGCAATATTCATTTAACTTATCCAATGGCAAACATTACAATTATTGAGTTATACCATGGCAATGGTGCAATATCCAGAATTGGCTTTCCACCAGTCAGAAACTAGAAAATCTGGACATTATTACTCGTTCAAAAGATTTTCTAGTTTTTGACTGGTGAAAAGCCATCAAATAATTCTTGATAGTGCATCATTGCCATTGGTTAATTAGCATAATTATTGCACAAATGGCATGCACCAATGTTCCTCCCCATATCATATAAGATAGTTTGGCTATGCCCCACAGCAGAGTTCTGAAACACAGTGGCCATAAGATGTAAGCTTCATTTTATTTTCTTAATATTTATGCGGTTATAAGCATAGAGATAGAGAGGACTACAACAGCATAAACATTGAGAAAATTAAATTAAGTTTAAAGCTCAGGACTGCAGTGCTTCGCATATGGTGTAGCCATCTGCCACAGGACGTATCTATTTATTTTATGATATCTATGTCCTCATCTCCCCTGTGGTTCCTGAACATCGCAAAAAGCCAATAAAGTCATGTTTGGTGAGCAAATGCCGTTATTCTTAAAGATAAAAATTGGTTCAAACACATTAATTCCATATTTGATTGCTTTTGTGACTAGGATGAAGCAGAAACGGCGCTAATTTTATAGTATGCTAACCTCATAGAGCTCAGTGATAGTAAATAGGTAGCTAGCAACATAGCAATGTGACTGTATTGACTGACTGTTTTGTGAAGAAAATGACATATTCGAATACGTTAACTCCCTTTATTCATTAACTGCGGATAAAAAAAAAATATTAATATTATTTTAACAAAAATATACATACAAGTGCAATGTGAAAGTGTAGAATTATCACATATCTCACACAACCTACTTATCTATTTTGTATGAATATTTCGCAAATATTTAAAATAAATAATAAAACAATTATAGAATTTGGCTTCCATATAACATATGGAGAATTATTTGATCTTGGTCTCGGTGAATAACAATACCTCAATTGAATATTTTTCCATATCATATTTCACCTCATTTAATAACTGCTTATTCCACACCACAAATTTGAGAT
>JBCNYH010000007.1:7106873-7119889 GCA_039654325.1 Tandanus tandanus
TGTGTGTGTGTGTGTGTGTGTGTGTGTGTGTGTGTGTGTTTGTGTGTTTGTGTGTGTGTGTGTGTGTGTGTGTGTGTTAAATAGGTGCATTCCAGTGCAGTCAGGGAAAGGCAGCACAGATAGAGAAGTGGGTAATTGGATAAGTGAGGCGAGTCATTTTAACCCACAGAACAATGGTCTCTCTTCACGGCTCCACTGAAAGAGCTAGAGTCAAAGGAGGGCTGGTAAACAGAGCAGCCAGAGCAGGGATGACCTCCATCAAGCGGCACTAAATCTACCCGACTGTTTAAGATCATAAGTTACTCGAGCTGAAGATCAGACAATGAAAATAAGAGGTGATGTTTATCTGTGGGACTAAAGAGTTGCTCATCATTTGTTTATGTGAGGGCCTTTACTACAAAATGAGATACATCCCTTTCACAAGATTTTTTCCAAAATTATACAAAGCATGGGCTCCTGTGCTGGGATTAAATGTACGTAATTACAGATAGATAGATAGATAGATAGAGAGAGAGAGAGAGAGAATCTATCTATTTAAAATAAAATCATATGATATGAACAACATTAAATTGTCGTCTTGTACCAAACAAGGGAATTGGTTTTTATCTCATTTTGCATAGAAGCCCCTCATATGCTATGGAAACAATACCTCAAGAAAAAAAACCCAAAAAGCATAATGTGATATTATCCCATACATTTTTATACCTCATTTCCAAGAGACAGGATCCGGACTATTAACTCTTATTTTTAAAGAAACATTATTATAAGGAAATATTTCATTTCTTTATAATTTAATAATGTAATATAATGGGCAGCATGGTGGTGTAGAGGTTAGCATTTCAGCCTCACAGCAAGAAGGTCCTGGGTTTGAGTCCCAGGTTCGGCAAGGGCACTTCTGAGTGGTGTTTGCATGTTTTCGTGTGGGTTTCCTCTGGGTACTCCGGTTTCCTCCCACAGTAGAGACATGCACCTTAGGCTAATTCAATATTCTCGATTGCCTCTAGGTGTGAATGTGAGTATGAATGGTTGTGTGTGTTTTGGCCCTGCTGTGGACTGACAAGGGTATTCCCCGTCTTTGCCTGAAGTTGGCTGAGATAGGCTCCTGCCTCCCCCCAACCCGAATATGATAAAGTGGCTAGGCAAATAAAAGAATTAAAGATATTGCTCAGCCATGTTGTTTGCTATTCAGGCTTAGTGTTGTGTCCAGTTTCCTTGTAAATGTCGCACAGGCTCTAAAACACACTTCATCAAAAGAAAGAGCTTAATTGAATTTCAGATTCTTTTCCGGATGACTCTCAGCTTTGTCACGCAGCCCCTGACTCATATTCATACTGGTGTTTGGATTCATGAGTCCAAGTTTTCAACTCTTATTTAGCGATTCCACCTCTTCAGCATGGAACAGACTTCAGCTACCAAGCATGTAATTACTGTCCCGTGACACTGTTTATTACTTGTCAGATCTCCAGGTGGTAGAGAATGTTTCTGGGTTAAAAAAAAAAAGAGGTTTGGAGACAGCAGGATGAGTTATGAACTTCAGGAAAACAGTGTGTGTGTTGAAGTGAATTTGGACACGAGCCAGGTTGCCATTAAGTCTGTTATGTGATTGCAGGCCTGTTTGATATTCAGGGCTGTTTACACGAATCTCCTCCTAAATGGAGGGTTGCAATGCAAAAAAGATGAAGCAACCACCATCCTACTTGATATGTTTATTGGATGTTTGTCTGATGATTTGAGCATAATTGCAAAATATTCCAGCAGGAAGAAAGTCCAGTAAGAAATGCATTCTTGTTTCAACCATTATACGTGGACGGGCTGAAAAGTTCATAGGCTGACAATGACGCAATGGTCAAATTTGACCAAATTTGGGTTATTTTTCAACATAGTCATCCCTGTGGTATACACACTGGCATACAGTGGCAGTGGTGGCCTAGTGGTTAAGGCTCTGGGTTACTGATCAGAAGGTTGGTGCTTCACTCCTCAGTACCACCAAGCTGCCACTGTTGGGCCCTTGAGGACCTTATCCTTAACCCTCCACTGCTCAGTTGTATAAATGACATAAAAAGCTAAGTCACTCTATGAACTTTTCAGCCCACCCTTGTATCTGGACTTGTTTATTTTATTTATTTTTTCTAATTGAACTGCATTTCATTTATTAGTTTATTTACATGCAATGCTTTTCAAGTAAATTATTTATTTTCACGTGATGCTTTTCATATAATTCATTTTTCACACTAGAATTTCCCCACATGATTCATTACTTTTCATATGACTCAGTGGTGTTTTTGCAAATCAGATTGCTTCACAGTATTCATTTTTTTCCCTGCATGTGATTTTTATTTATACAGACTCATTCCTCCATTTCGAGGGTGTTCTGTCAAAACCTCGTATGTCACAATTTTTCAAGACATTTTTCATGGAGTCTTTAGGACTCGTTACTGTTACCACGTTGGTTTAACTTTTAATGTCAGTGAACTAATCCTACTGCTTCTGCATGTCTGAAGCATTATTATCAGAGTTGATGAGGCATACTAATAGACTTCTAGGAATTTAAGTATGCATCCATTCTTACAATACATGAAACAGGTCTAAAGGTTCGGCAATACTGTTACAGTTTCTGTTCTTACAGTTCACTGTTATGTGGAATTTCATTGTAGAAATAAATGAAATACAAAGCATCAAAACCATGTATGTCAGTTTGAGTACCAATATTTAATGATCAATCCTGGGATGTAGTTTACAAGTTAATCCCGATCCGGTACAGCCATTAAAATAATTTGTACAGCAAACATGAAATTTTTTTACTTCTCTGTCCATTCTTTGGTAAATTGTTACATAAAATAAGTAAATGAGGTGTTTTTTTATTCCTCCTGTAAAGTTTGGTTTCAGGCAAATACAAGGTTTTGACAGAACACCCTCGATATGATTCTTCTCACAGTAGCATTATTCTCTTTCTGTATACGAACATGGGATCTTCATCCGCCATGAGTCATTTGTTTACATGACTCAGTGATGTTTTTCATGTGATTCACTTACTTAAACATGTTTTCCTCACATTTCCTGACACAATTCATATATTTTAATGTGTTTGTGTCATGTCATGTGAATTTATTTGTGACATATTACTCACTCACTCACTCATTCACTCATTCACTCACTCATTCATTTGCCGAGCCACTTAATCCTACTAGGGACGCGGGGAGACTGGAGCCTATCTCAACCGACACTGGGCAAAAGCAGGGTACACACTGAACAGCTCACCAGAAAACTGCAGGGCCAACACACATACACGCACACACGCACTCACATCTAGGGTCAATTTGGAACAGCTAATGTGCATGCCTTTAAACTGTGGGAGGAAACCGGAGTACCCGGAGAAAACCCTTGTAAACACAGGTAGAACGTGCAAACTCCACACAGAAATGCCTGAGCTGGGGAATCCAACCCAGGACCTTCTTGCTGTGAGGTGGACGTGCTACCCACTGCACCACCGTGCTGCCCTTTGTGACATATTAGCACATGATTACTTGAGTTATTTGAGTGTCACGACCTTCACCTGCCGTCTCCTACCTTCACTACAACTGGCCCATGACTGCCTCCCTCCTAGCTAGGTTGTCTAATCTTAATCCATATTTGTGTAATCGCTACCTTCATTGGCTCATCTTTAATAAATTGTTAAACTGGGGGGGGGGAATAAATAAATAAATAAAAATAAAAATTGAGTGTCACATGATTTATATGTGCAATTTTAAGACATAACACACTTAAAAAAAAACATGGTATCACTTAATACTCACAAAATCCTATAGGAAGGACATATGGAATGTGTGTGTGTGTGTGTTTGTGTGTGTGACCTACTTTCTTTATCACTCTAGATGAACGGTAGACATTTATCAAACTTGTATGAAGTGACATCTGGCCTTAATTGTGCTGATCTTATGCATAAATACAGACCACGCATTTAGGCAGATGCTTAATCATAGGAAGCGTACTGCTACAGTAATTCCTCAGGGAGTCTTTTATATGAAAGCATTTTCAGACTCAGAGGCTCTTTTCATGGCTCGGCCGTCTCCGTGGCAGCGCTTACAGAATGCGCTGTGCTGGTGAGGGAATTCTGGCCGCTCAGGATTCCATGAGCTCTGTGTCTTTTGTGCTGCAGTGGTTGGGAACGGAGCACAGATGCTGTGGTCACTGGCCACCCCCTTCCTTCACACACACACACACACACACACACACACACACACACACACACACACACACACTCATTCCATTTCTCCTTCAGCCTCTCCCTCTCTCTCTCTCTCTCTCTCTCTCTCTCTCTCTCTCTCTCTCTCTCTCCTACCCCCTGCTGCCACTGGAGCCGTGCTTGCAAGCTGCTGCTCCATCGTGAGCTTTGTCAAGGTTCAGTGCACTTGTAGATGTTTTTTTTTTTTTTTTTTAACCCAGGATGAGAAAGAAAGGAGGGAGGAAATGGCAGTACATGAATTTTGTTTTCTATAGTGAGACATACTGGATGTAGATCTCCACTCCAAATATGGTGTGACTTGGAACAGTGGCACAGTTCATTGTGCTTTTTAAAGGAGTTGTTTCATAATTTTTATTTAAATTCAGTTGCCAGAAAGTTGTGTAAACATACTATGAATATCCAAAGTACTTGTCTATATTTGTTAAATCAGCTTTTTGAGCCCAGTATGAAGGGGATGGAAATGGATTGCAACATGGACTTTTTGAAATCTTGTTGGAAACTCATAACAAACTTAGTCTATGTACCCAATTCTTGTCTGGTGTCCGTCGTAAATCAAGTTTCCATTTATATGAATGATTGTCTTGTTTGATAACACCATTCATGATATTTGGGCTATTTTTTTTTTTTTACTGGTATTGAGTATTGGTACCAGTATTGGCCATCCTTACAGCATAATTTGTGCGTATGTAATACATTTAAGCGAGACACTTATTTTAACATAAATGACCATAAAAAGCACAAAACTGGTAATTTTATCCCGTAGATTACTAGTGAGGGCTGAACTGCGAGGGTTAGCAGTTTTCCCCAGAAGTGATGTCAACACGTTGGGTGGGGTTAATGTCTCTTATGGAGACAGTGAGACGTCACATTCTAGTGACTCCGAGGACGAGAATGCTGCCAGAGATGAGCGTGACGTTAAATCCAAAATAGCTAATGCAGCTAATTTTTTGCCAACTCGGCTTTCCTCTCGTCAGTTAATTTGGGAACTAAAAGAAATGTTTACCATGATTTCTGCGCATGTTGTTCATGCAGCTCAGCACTGGCCGATAATGTGTTATGCTACATGGGTCAGTGATGTAGCCCTGCCAATCCAACAAGTTGACATGAGCTGCATTTTTTGCCTGAAAGGTGCTATATAAATAAAGTTTTTTATTATTATTTATTACCTCACTTCCAGGCTGGAACAGCCATTAAGAAATGTAACATGTCTCAGAGCATGCCTAGATTCGTAACACTTGCGTGCACTTTGAAAACGGGCAAGGACTGATGTTGCCAGAAAGAACTGCTGATATTATACGTGATCGTTTTAAATAGCTAGTAACACTAATTCATCACAGGTACACTTTAAGATTAAATATGTAGATATACAGTATGTGTTTATTGAGCCTCATGTTTAAACCTTAGTGTGAACATCAGTACAACAACCAGTTAGAGTTATTTTAATTAAAGTCAAAAAGATGATAAATGCAACAAAGTAAAAAAATTTTTTGTAAAAAATATTTCAGCCAGGCCAGTGGGAACAGCATTGTGCCAAACTTTCATACATTTTGAAGCAAAGCATAAAGATAGAAAGATGTTTTCCTTCATATTGCATATTGGCAGCTTTCTGTTTGTAACTGACAGTATTTATACCAGAGCTCCCATTTTGATAAACGTACAACTGCATTTGTTCTTTTTAAAAAAAATTTTTTTTGAGGAAAACAACAACAATATCAGATTCTTTTCATAGTTTGGACTACAGAGTTCAAATCATGGGGTCCTTGAACTATCTCATGGTCATAGACTTCACTTCCATAACCCTATTTTGTTGAGGAGAAAGCTCTGCCTTTCCTCTCTAGCATATGTAACCCAGTCAACAGCAACTTCATCTGTTAGTTTTTATAGTGGAGCTGAAGTTTTTCCATCACAGTCTTGGCTTTTGGTTTGCTGTGCAAGATGTCTACGGCTACAGTGGCTTCTTATGTAAACGAATCTGTAAAACTTGTTTGCAGTTGTTTGTGTGGTTGTAATGCAATACGTGATGGATTAACTCATTATTGTGACAATTATTTAGATATAAATAATATATATTTAGATATAAATAACATAATGAATAGCATACTTTACTATATATTAATAAGACATTCTATGGACCGTAGCTGTGTCATTGCAATAGTTTGGAGGATTTTTCCTGATGGTTCAGTTTGGCAAACTGTTGAGGATTAGTATTGCCAGTATCCATCACTGTGGCCTGTTTGAGAAGAAAAATGAAGTCATATGTATTTAGCAAACTTATTCAATATATATATATATGGTTAGCTTCTTTTATTGCGTATAATGGGTACAAAAGAGTTTAGACACTTCGATATCTGACAAAGCCCTATGTTTTGCTTAGAATCACTTTTTATTACTCTGGCTGCCTGGGTTTCATTCACTCTGGAAATGTTGCTTTTTGAGAATGGAGGTTGGGGGGGGGTGTAACAGAGACCAAAACTGTCAGTTGCTTGGTGGATCCTTGACTCCGGAAGAGCACTTTCCCAAGCTCTCGCCACGCTGCCCTCCTCTGGGAATACTGCAGGGAATTGTAGGAATCTGTCTGTGCTTTGAGTGCAGGGCTGGGAGCAGGAATGCCGGTGGGAATGGTCAGGCAGAACCGCAGAAGCGTGAGGGAAAACAGGAAGGGTAACTAGAGACCTGGCACAGAGTCAGCACACCGAGAAAGTGCAAAGAAGACACAGGGAAAAGGAAAAGAAGTTCTTGGTATATCACAGTCATATCAAATGGTAAAATTCAAGTTATGTGCTCGGGCATGATGTGACTGATTCTGGGACTAAACAAAACTAAGTAAACTCATAATTATAGTATTATATGGGAAATGTCTCAAATTTGATCTTACCCACCGTTGTCAGATTGTCAGACAGTACTGTTGTCAGATTTGTTTTGGTATTTTGTCTTTTTTGGGAACTTTTGCCTTAGATTAGCTTTTAGATTAAAATACATTTAATTTGAGTTGAATTCAAGTACAAAAAGTCCCACACTCCACCACTTTCCGCCTTGATTACAGGCATTGTTTCTGAAAACTTAAGCAACATCAAATTCCATCCAGGTTTGGCATGATTTTTCATTGACATCTTGAAATGATGTTGGAAACATTGAACCACTCCATAAAGTCTTCTCCAGCACATCTCCAGACTTTCAGTAGGGTTTAGGTCAGGACTTAAGCCCCAATTTTATCTCCATGCCATCAGGAAACTAAAACTCCATTGATTGTATAACAGGGTCATTCAGTGAATTAATTCTATTGCCACATAATGTTGCTTAGCCTCAACCTGTCCAGCTGAAGCAACATTGCCATGTTGATTAAACTCTGTAATTAAGGCTAAAGGTGCTCTAACAAAATAGTGTTTTAATTGAGTACAACTTTTTTTTATTAGTTTTTTTGATTTTGATATACTGTATTAATCTCACAATGGAAATTATTGTCTCTGCATTTAACCCATCCAAAGTGAGCACACACACACACACACACACACACACGTAAACAGTGAGCACACACACACACACACTCGGAGCAGTGGGCTGCCACACACATTGGGGCACCCAGAGAGCAGTTGGGGGTTAGGTGCCTTGCTCAAGGGCACTTCAGCCATGAAGGTGGAGGAAGGGAAGGTGCAGCTCACTCCCCCACCACCACACATTTTTCCTGCTGGTTCGGGATTCGAACCAGTGACCTTTAGGTCCTAAAGCCGCTTCTCTAACCATTAGGCCATGGCTGCCCCCATCGTAGAGATTTTTGGTCGGGTAGTTCATCTGTTGCTATGCAAAACTTGTCAGCTCTGTCAGCTCCCCACTCTTGTCCATTTATACAAAGAGACCACCACTAATAAGATATTATGAGTGTCAGAAGGACGGTATGGTGGTCCAGTTCCAAGGTCTTGTTCTGTGTGAAGTGCATGTTTTCTTTGTGTCAGTGTGGGTTTCCTCTGCTCTCCAATTTCCTTCCATCTCCCAAAAACATGTTATACTAAAATGGTGTGTGTGTATAAGTGTATAAATGCATGTGTGTTAAATGCTCCGCAATGGACTTATATATTTAGGGTGAATTTTCCAGCCTTGTATCCATTGTTCCCAGGATAGACTCCAGATAAACAGTGGCTCTGACTAGGATGAAGTGGTTTTGAAAGCCCAGCATTGATGCGGACATGATAGTGACATAGTTGGTGTTGCGGTAGTATTAGTGTTATATGGTAGCCTCAGTGTAAATGATGAGGTTGAAAGGAGTCATACAACCAAAAATATTCAAACAAAAAACAAACAAACCCCCCACCCCATACATACAGTGTGCACTTCAGAGGTGTGCTTGATACACTCATACAACGACACATGCTGAGAATGATCCACCATCTCAATAATATCTGCTCAGTGGTCCTGATGTGGGCGCCATGGCGGTGAAGTAGCTAGCACTGTAGCCTTACAGCAAGAAGGTTCTGGGGTTGAATGTCATGGCCAATGCAACGTGCCTGAGTTGATTTCCTCTGAGTACTTTGGTTCCCTTCCACAGTCTGAAGGCACACATTAGGTCAACTGGCTACTTTACATTGCCTATAAGTTTGAATGTGGATGTGAATGGATGTTTGTGTCTATATAAGCCCTGCGATCATTTGGCAACTTGTTTAGGGTGTACCCTCCTCTTGCTAGGATTGTCTCCAGCCTCCCTTTGACCTCGACGAATAAGTGGTAGAAATAATGTATGGATGAATGGTTCTGATAGGCAGGGAGAGTATGCACACGACATGTGGACTGCTTTACTCAGTTATTGAGTAAGTACATGTTTTACCTAAAAAAAATTCAATGAATACAGATGAAAAATGGATCTCTATGGATTCTATGTTACATTTTAACTAAACTCTTAATTGTCTTCCAGTCAAAAGTTGGGACACACCTACCCATTCTAACTTTTCACTGGTCGTATACACCGATTAGCCATAACAATATATACATATGCAGCAATCAGCCATAACATTCAAACTAGCTGAGTAGGACCACGTGTTGGTCCTACTTGTGTTGCCAAAACAGCTTTAACCCATTAATGCATGGACTCAACAAGACCTCTAAGGGTCTGCTGTGTTATCTGGTCCCAAGCAGGTCACAGCACATGTTTTAATTCCTGTAAGTTGAAGGTGGTGTCTCCATGGTTTGGACTTGTTTGACCTGCATATCCCACAGATGGGGAAATTGGAGGTTGATTTTCCTCAAACCATCACTGAACAGTTTTTGCAGTATGTTGGAGCAAATTTCCTGCTGAAAGAGACCTTAGGATACACCATTGCCATATAGGGGTATATTTGCTCTGCAGCAAGGTTTAGGTAGATTGTACATATCAAAGTAATGTCCACCAGAATTCTAGGACCCAAGGTTTCCAGGCAGAACATTGCCCAAAACAAACCTACCCTAAAACAAGGCCTACCTGCTTCACATAGTCCATCCTGTTGCTAACTTTTCCCCATGATAGCAACACATGCACCTAGCTGTCCATATAATGTAAAACAAAAATCAGACCAGTCCACCTCCTTGCATTGCTTCATGTGCCCAGTGTTGGACAGGGGTCGAGCATGTGCACTCTGACTGGTCTGCAGCTATGCAGCCTCATATACTGCGACCCGCAATGCACTGTATTCTGGCACCTATCATATCCAGCAGTAACTTTTTTTTTGCAATTCGTGCTTTTCTGTGGGCTAACATTCACTCCCCATACACATCAGAAAGCACATCTCAAAAACTTTTATATAGTAATTTCTTTTTATATTATTATTATTTTTTGTTACATATTATAGAGCTGGTGGCACAGTGGTTAGCAATATGTTCCTGCGCTCGAGTCCCAGGCTTGGGCGTTTCTGTGTGTGTTTTCCCGTTTCCGCCCACAGTCCGAAGGCATGCATATTAGGCTAATTGGCTGTTCCAAAGTGTGACTGGTTGTGTGTGTTGACGCTGCAATGACCTTGTGAGGTGTACCTCACCTTTGGCCACTGTCAGCTGAGATAGGCTCTAGCCTCTCCGCGGCCGTAATAGGATTAAATGGTTCGGCAAATAATTGAGGTGAGTGATATTATAAAAATAAACGTTCATAGGCGCAACGAACTTGAGAACTTCTACACCAAGGGGTTTCAAGTGCTGCAATACCAATGGATGGAGTGTGTAGACTGTAGGGGTGACTATGATGAAAAATAAGCCACATTTGGTCATATTCGACCGTTGCATTATGGTCAGCCTATGAACGTTTCAGCCCACCTTTGTATATATATCTAATATGTAAAAAATTACAGTATGTGTATTATAAAATTTTTAAATGCTCTCTATATCCACAGTAACACACACACACACACACACACACACACACACACACACACACACACACACACACACCCATACTTATATTCAGTATATTTCTTATTTTTTCAGTATAAATTCTTATTTAAGTCAGAACACATCCATAGCTAAATCAGTTTCAAAGAGAATTATTGTGCAGGCTTCTTTTTCCCTTAAAAGTGCATGGATTGTTTTTATTTTTTGTACGCGGCTTTAATAAGCTAAGTGACTGATAAGGCTTTGTGTCACATCAGCACCAGATTAGTCTTTCTGCCCACCTACACACAGAGACAGCATGCTAAAGTGACAGCTGAAAGAAAGTTGAACTGAATCACTCCGATGAAATGTACTGAGTATATTCAGAAAAATGCTCTCAGATCCATGAACTATGGAAATATTTCATTATTCCGACACATTCTCTGGCTCAATAGGACAGAATGGCTCCTTGGTTAAAAATAAGTAGACAAACACTTTTTTTTTTCCCAAGAAAGAGCCTTCATTTGTGACCAGTGTTCATACCACTAACTTGTTTTGAGTTTATAAAACGGTCCATAATTAAAAAAAATGAACGTTCCCCAACCATTTATCAATAGGACACAAAAGACAAGTATAACTGTTAGTGTTGAAAAATGAATGATTTGCCCATGATAAGAGTCTTATTCTTATTCTTATTATAGTCTTATAGAGATTTATCAACAGTACAGTCTATTGTTCTGCAATGACAGACAGCTGGCCTGAGACTGGTATATTCTCTAAGGACTTCTTCCTCTTGTTTGACCTGTTGATCTACTGGGAAGGTAGGACAGAAGCCAGGATATCCCTTCCTGTCTTTCTTCTTCCTTTTGTTCCTGTGATTCTTTTTTTTTGCCTATCTGTCTTCATCTGAGATTATACTGCTGTTATAATCCTGTAATTGATACAATGGTAATTAAAGCTGAGGTTGGTAATCTAGCAAAATTTGAACGGGCTTCAGTTGAACCCTCCCCTGCCCTCAGAGGCCTTTCCAAAGCCACGCCCCCCCTCCACATGCACTTTGACTTCAGGTTCATGCATGGTAGGGTCACTCATGAACAAGGGGACACGGGAGCATTTGATTGGATACTGTTAGGCAGTGATTGGTTGGTGCTTTTACAGGATTACAGTAGCCACAGATGACAGATTTTTTTTCAGACCTTTTTCAGATCTTATAAGTTACTGATTGCTGTCAGTGTGTAAGGACCATTTCTACCATTATAACAGTTTGTGCTTACATCTAAAATTGACCAACCCCTGCTTTAAATTGTTATTTAGATGGTTTGAGTATATAGATAATAGACAATATAATAATATAATAATAGACAAATAAATAACATGATTTTTTTTCTAGTATCCAGTCATATTCCTGTCTGATATGTATCCTTTCCTAACAAAAGCACTACAGGAGGTCTTCCTGAGTATGTGTGTGTGTGTGTGTGTGTGTGATAGGATACAATTACAGGATATGAATGTTTACAATCAGTTCCTGAAGGTAGTGTATTAATGAGACAGCTTTAAGAATTAGATGCAGCATTTGGAGCTACGCTATTATATAATAGTAGCTAAGCCCAGGGACTAGTATGTAGAGAGACTAGCAACTGCATCATTAAGTCTCGTACACGGGCCGAAGTCATGTTTACTGATACGACAGTATGAGATTTTTATCATGAGGGTGAATTCACTGCATTCATGCTGGGATTTTCTTGCCAGTAATCACCACATAAAAGCTCAGTAGACTTATGTTGTTACACAATTATGATTATATTATGCTAAGACTCTCAAAGGTTTATGTACATTTGGCATGTTCTGGGTTCAGACCACCGAGCTCTATATACAACTCCATGGTACAGAGGGGGAAGCCAAACTGGTGGTTGTTCTGGTTTAGTGATTTCGAGCGCACAAGCTTCAAGTGCAAAAAGGTTATAGCAAAAATAAATGCATATCCTATCTTACGCATGCACCAGAAAGTGTAACTTTCTTTTGGACTGTGATTTATTCATTAGATTTTAGACTCACGAGCATTCGATTTTGGACTATTTTTTGGTACTATAGTTGATTTTGTGAACAGAATTCTTCAATAAGATGACTGCTACACGTGACCTTCAAGGTTTGTCATAGTGTCTCTTGAAAAAGTAAAAAAATAAGCATCAAAATATGGTTATTTTGAGCATCGGATTGAAGAGTGCTCCACTCGTCCACTTATTTCCGTTTACGATGTTACACCAGAAAGACTCAAGAGAGAAGAGGACTTTGCAGTTGCTAGTCTCTCTAGTCTCTACTGGTCCGTTTTTTATTCATATAACAGAAATCAAAAAATTTAGATTTTTTGAAACCATTGGTGGCCCGGTGGTAGGGTGCTGGATTACTGATCCCAAGGTCGGGGGTTCAAGCCCCACTATCAACGGGTTGTCAC
>JBCNYH010000007.1:7159850-7171117 GCA_039654325.1 Tandanus tandanus
GAAGGTTTCTACAGTTTTTGCAAAAATATTTTATAAATTGCCTGAAAGCTGCTTTAATACCTGTATTTTATGTATATATAGTTAATCAAGCATTATTTTTTAATAATTTTACTAATTATATTTTACTAATTTTACTAATTACTTTGATCCAGAATTTGATATTACATGATTGCGACATGACTTTTGTCCAGCTGAGAATGGATATGTTCGTATTTTATTAGCTATAAAAAGTATAAATAAATTTAGAATTTCCTGTTGCTTTCACAAAACAATCTGCATACTTGTAAGATTAATGTAAGGCATGGTTGATTAAAATCGGTTAATAGGTTGGTGAGATATGGGCTTTTATACACGAACGTCCACATATGCGACGATACTTTTGTCGATGTCTGTATGAACTAGGAGTAATTTAAAAAAACTACTCTAAAATCTCTCTCTCTCTCTCTCTCTCTCTCTCTCTCTCTCTCTCTCTCTCTCTAGCACACTGTCTCAGTGTTGTCATGCAGTGGTGGCCCTTCTCTATCCCTTCACATGGCAGCACACATACATTCCTGTGTTGCCGCCGGCTATGATGGACATTGTTTGCACTCCGACTCCTTTCATTGTGGGGCTGCTGTCCAGCTCTCTGCCTCGACTCAAGGAGCTCCCTCTGGAGGAGGTAAAAGCCCTTCTTCATTTATAAACTCTTTAACTGAAGTGTATTGTATTACTACTGGGTGGAATGGTGATCATAGTGGCTAGCAAGGTGGCCTCACGGCAAGAAAATCCTGGGTTCCTGTCCCAGGCTCGGTGAAGGCGTTTCTGTGTGGATGTTTGCATGTTGTCCCTGTGCTTGCATGGGTTTCCTCCAGGTACTCTGGTTTCCTCCGACAGTCCAAAAATATACACATTAGGCTAACTCCAAATCACCCCTAGGTGTGAGTGAGAACGGTTGTGTGTGTTGGCCCTGCAATGTACTGGTGAGCCTTCGTGCACTGTCATGTTAGATAGGCTCCAGCCTCCCCACGACCCTAATGGGTTCTGCAAATGTATTACTACAATACAGTATACTGTATACTATTTAAAAAGTAACAAACAATTCACCATAATTAGTACAATCGATGTGGCACCACAAAATTCAAGGCTAATTACACTTATATAACATTTATGAAAGGTGTCTCAGATATCTACGCTTTGTAGCAGCCTCGAGAACGTCTTCAGGAACGAGGAGTCTGTACTTCCTGATTTCTCTGTAACAAGACAAGCTGCATTTTTGTCTAATTAACTTGAGAAGTGAGATCGGCTGGTGAGGGAACAACTGTTTATAGCTACTGTAGTATGTCAAAGGTTGACAGCAACCAGCTTTAAACTGTTAAAAATCTCCATATGGTCTTCTTTATACTGTAGCTTTGACAAAATACTTTGGCTTAAGAGCTATTAAAATGGGTCAAGCTGTTACAGGAAATTAATAATCAACAGCAGAGTGTTGCGATGCATTTATATCATGATACCAGGAAGGAAATAACAGCCAAAGAGAGGAGCGAATCCCTCTAATAATAGTTTGTGTGGAGAGTAATGGCACTGGCAAGGAGGTCAAAGGGCAAACCCGTTTCTAATATTTTCCATGAGCACTTCCTGTTTAAGTGGACTCTATCTGCTGGCCCTGATCTTTGCCCTTCTTCCTCTGTTAAACAATAGCTGTGCGGAGATAAAACTGAAGCTGGCACACTCACAGGAAATGACATTATTCTCTCCTCTGTTCCCCCACAGGTCCTGGTGGTGGACCTTGGCAATAGCCGTTTCCTACGACAGGTAGGGCTTTATACCTTCCTGTGAGAGCTCTGTGTCAGTGTCTCACTAAAACATGTGAATCCCTAACAAGCTGAACGTGAACAAAGAACTGAAGACACAGAGTTAAATGCTCTAAAATATTTAATGATGTTTAAAATGTCATGAATTCGTTGTAAAAAAAAAATCTAGTGAGAACGATGACTTATCAAGATGTTTTTACTAGTGCTTTTTTTTTGTTTTTGTTTTTTTGTTTTTAGATGGATGATGAGGACTCTATTCTGCCTCACAAACTGCAGACTGCTCTTGAGTATGTTTTGGAAAAGAGAAAAGAGCTGGCGTCCGACAGAGGAGACCTTCCCACAGGTGTGTTGTCTGTTTCAGGAAGCTCTCTAAAGGAGCACAAGCATTTTTATGACAAAAATCTCATCATATGGTTCTGTTATCTGTGGTTACTCATAACACTTACTGTTAAAAAAAATCATTGAGTCATTGATATTGAAGAAAGATAGTTGTTATATGAACTTAACAGCCAAACATATATACACCTCCCTTCAGGCCTCCCAAATTCATGGAAGCATGTTGCTAAGTCAATGCAACAAACAACGACACCGCCATTCTCCCTCCAGCCTTCAGCAAGAGGGTGTATCTGTGCTCTATATGAGCACAAATGTCCATTGTGCTGATTGGCTGGAATAGTGTTGTGTGGCTCACTCTGAGCACCTTTGTTCATTTCTGTTCTAGAGAGTAAGGGTTGTGTACAAGCAGCAGGTGTTTTTTTTTCAGTTTGCACACAGAACAGTCAGCTAGTGGACTATAGGATGCTCACTGAATTTGACAGAAAAGGTGTATTAATTCATTCATCCATTCATTCATTTTCTAAGCTGTTTAATCCTAACTAGGGTTGCAGGGAGGCTGCCGCCCATCTCAGCTGACTCTGGGCGAAGGTGAGGTACACCCCGAGCAGCTCGCCAGGCCATTGCAGGGCCAACACTCATACAACCATTCACACTCACACTCACAACTAGGGGCGACTTGGAGCCGCCAGTTAGCCTGCTGAGTATGTTTTTGGACTGTGGGAGGAAACTAGAGAACCCGGAGGAAACCTACGCAAGCACGGGGAGAACATGCAAACTCCATACAGAAACATCCTCGCCGAGCCCGGAAGTGAAACCCGGGACCTTCTTGCTGTGAGGCAAACGTGCTAACCACTGCGCCACCGTGCCTCCCACAAAAAAAAAGTCTATTATATTAAAATCAATGATGAACGGAGGATGAATAACTGAATAACAAACTGGGGCTCTGAATGGTTAATTGATATTTTAGCTTCACTCTGGATTTAATTCATAATCACTGAAGGAATCATAAATGTCTCACATATTCCTCTTATTTGTATATCTTTTTCAGAACCCTGCTCTCTGAGCGCTGTGGTATCCGAGGCTTTTGTCCGATTCTTTGTGGAAATAGTCGGACACTACTCGCTCTTCATGGGAGGAAACGAACGTGATGAGGAGTCCTCAGCCTCTTCCTCCTCCCCCACGCCTTTGTTTTTCCAACGCGAGGCTTTCCGTAAGGCAGTGTCCTCGAAAAGTCTCCGCCGTTTCTTGGAGGTCTTCATGGAGACACAGATGTTCGCAGCCTTTATTCAGGAGAGGGAGATACGCAGACAGGGACTGAGAGGTACTGTAGGGATTTGTTAAGCTCTTCACTGCTTCCATTCTCATTAAAAACATACATATATTAATGGATACTTTTTCACTGTGCAGGCTTGTTTGAGGTTAGGGCTCAAGATTACCTAGACTCACTGCCTGGATCTGAGAATCGAGGCGTCAACAAGTTCCTCAAAGGTCTAGGTAAGCTTTCTTGTCCTGCTTGGGGATAAAAATAAAAAGTAATTCATGTTACGAGAGGATAATCATAAACCTTTCACTAAATGAACCTCTGTGTTTCCAGGACATAAAATGAAATTCCTTTCCAAAAAGTGAAGATTGTCTCCATGTTTGTTGGATTTTAAGCACCAATTAAACTCCACAGCAACGATTCTGCAAAGATGTGAGCCTCATGAGAGCACTGAGACCTACCTGAGGGGGATACACCATGAGCTCAGCGATAAAACAAAACTCAGACATGAAGTCTTGCCTGAAAACTACGATAAATGTTTGCCCTCCCCCTTTTTTAAAAACATCAACCAGGGTGGCACGGTGGCGCAGTGGTTAGCATGTTTGCCTCACAGCAAGAAGGCTGAAAGTACTCCGGTTTCCTCCCACAGTTCAAAAACATGCACAGTGTTCCAAATCACCCCTACGTGTGAGTGTGAGTGTGAATGGTTGTGTGAGTGTTGAGCTTGCGATTGCCTGGTGAGCCATCCAGGGTGTACCCCGTCCTCGCCCAGAGTCGGCTGAGATGGGCGCCAGCCACCCCGTGACCCTAGTTCTTATAATGAATGAATGAATGAATGAATGATGGAACATCAACCAGTAGAAATGTCATGTTTATTGTGTGTGTGTGTGTGTGTGTGTGTGTGTGTGTGTTTGTGTGTTTGTGTATGTTGAAATAATTGCTCAATTTCTACAAAATATCTTACAAGGTTAAAAGAGAAAGTAGGAAATGACCAAAGTTTAATTTTCTGTACAGTCCAATTTTTTTCAGCATCACAAATTGTCAGATTTTTGGATCGCTGATATATTTTTTCTTAGAGTACAACTTCTGTAACAGGGGGGCAATAATTTATTCTATATTCTTTCTAGAAAAAATACATTTATCATTTCATGCATAAAACTTTTTTTTGCATTTTAAAGCAACTGAAAACAGAGAAGTTGCTAGTTTGTTATAGACTATTTATCACAGTATATATTTCAAATGTTGAATTTGTGATTAAAATTCCACTGTGACTGATCATTTATGTTGGGAATCAGAAAAGAAGGGGATGAGTAGAATCTGGACGTTGACAGATTGAGGGATGCAGGTTACCTGTTCTGGGATATAAATCTGCATACATATTTTTTAAACTGCATCGAACAATGGACTTCATTTAAGTACGTTTTCTTGGTCTTTTACTGATCATTAAAAGCCCAACACAACACTAAATGTGTCTGAATCCTGATTAACAGAACAGAAGAGCTGCTGGTCATCATTTCAAAATGTCTCACAGCTGTGATTTAACTTGTATTGAAGTATATCTAGGTCTCGTTTACTTTTCAGCGATACTAGCAGTGATAAAACAGTTTGCCTGCACCACTGGGGGTCACTACAGAGATGACTTCATCTTTACCTTATGTGTATTTTTATTATTTTTAGCTCCCGCCACATAGTGACGTCCATCTGTCACACTTTGGTTTCCGGACGATAACTTAAGAATGCTTGCTCGGATTTTGATCAAATTTGCTATGTGGGTTTGTCTTACAGGTACCTCGCCTGGGATTGGTGCACACCAAAATCCGTGCATAATTAATGAGCCAGCTGTACTTAATTTGTTTACCACAAAAGTTTTGATTTTGGTTTAAGGACATTATAGATCAACTTTAAAATACACATTCCTGGGCCAATTTTAGTAATATTCCCCCCATTTTGTTAGAATAAAAAAATCAGTTTGCTAATAACTTGGAAGACCTGCATTACAAAAAAAATTAAATGTACAGTACCAGGCACAACTGGGCACAATTACTTGTGTCTCCAAACTTTTGACTGGTTTTTATGTTTATAAAAATAAGGGTCGTCACTGTACCAGAACTCACATACTGAAATCACTGAACACCAAAAATTCCAAATTATTTCAGTTATTTTCCACATTATGACCACATATGCTTAAAAAGTGGTATTTATAAATGTATATTATTTTGTATCTATACATGTAGTATTTCATTGCTATTTACTGGGATTAAATCAGTGGAATAACATCAGACAGGTTGGATGTTGCCCAAGTTCACTGAAAAAAAAAATCCCTTCACTTTACTTCATTTAAATGTGTACATCGGTACTGACGTGACTTTTTTCCTGATTCTCAATAAATCACATCAGTTTGCCACAATTTGTTCATATGGGACAGATGTACACATTTAAATTAAATAAAGTGAAGGGATCATTTTTTTCAGTGTTCCTGATTTCCCAAATTCCAAGTTGAATGACCGTCCCATTGCACTCTCATCAGAACTTTGACTGCAGAAGGTTTTTCAGAGTTATGCCGACAGTGGATTGCAGTTTAACTTCAGGAGAGGGAAAAAAACAGCTTGGTGAGGGATCAATTGTTTATAACAGCTGCTATAACATACAGTACCAGTCAAAATTCTGGACACACACACTCATTCTAACTGAAATTGACCGTATTAACCTTTGATTGGTAGTGTATATAATTATTGTATGATAGATTGGATTACTTTTTGCGGTTTTAGCATCACCTATATGTATGGGATCACAGTGGTGTAATTATCCTTACTTTCTTTACTCCCTCAATCATGTGCTACGCTTCTCCTCTGAGAACCGGTACTTAATTATAATTGACCTCCTGTAGAAAAGATAACAGATACACATGGCGCAAATCCATAAAAATGAGACATCAGTACATAAAAAGTGTATATTATCTTTTGCGGTTTATATTCTGGGTTTCATCACATAGATCAGGTTGTTTAAAGCAATTGTTCAAAATTTAATTAAAGTGATTTTTAACAGGACATTGGGGACCAAGGTTTGTAGGATGTCGTAACATTTATCAGTTCAGGTATTTTGACAAGTGAAACATTTTAGGATTAAGAAAATGAAAGGTGAACAGTGTGTAGCATTAATGTTAAAAACACTTGTTTAAATCTGCATTGTTTGTGGCATTGAAATAATTTCAATCGTTCATTTTCTGAATTGCTTATTCCTAATTAGGGTCGCGGGGAGGCTGGCGCCCATCTCAGCCCACTCTGGGCGAGGGCAAAGTACACCCTGGACAGCTCGCCAGGTCATCACAGGGCAGAAACATGCTGATGGCAACTCAAAGGACTACTCTTTACGAATGACAGCAATGGTTCTTTTACGTGCCTCTCACCACAGACAGTGAGACACATGGCTGGCCTTTGATAACCCAGTTAGCTGCACTGGGGGGTAGCAGTGACAACTCGGTGATAGTGGGGCTTGAACCCCTGATCAGTAAGCCAGCACCCTACCACCGGGCCACCACTGCCCCGAAATAATTTTATTTATTTATTTATTTATTTTTAATGTACTTACATTCTTACTTACTTATTTTTAACATTTGCTTAGTAATAAGCAAATGTTAAAAATAAGTAAGTTACATAACTATAACTATAAGTTACATACATAAAAAATATATATTTTTTAAGTTACATATAAAAATAAGTAAGTTACACACACTTAAGGTGTGTGTGTGTGTATGTGTGTGTGTGTGTGTATACTACCTTCTTCACACAACAGACAGAAGAAAGTGGACATTGTGTCCAGAAGAAGGTAGTAAACACACACACACACACACACACACACACACACACACACACACACACACACACACACACACACACACACACACAACCTTAAGTTGGGTACATTAAAAGGCCAACCTTAATCCTCCAACAATGTCAATCATCACAGTGCCACAGGGATAAAACAATTGCCAAGTTTCAAGCTGCCATAATAAATCACCAAATTTCTGTAGCTGTAAATGTTAATTTTTTTAAACAATAAGCCGATTTACAAATTGATTGCAGGAGTTTGGCACCACCAGCCAATCAATCACATGCCCACATGCCCACATGCCTGTGATCCCGGCCCTAGGAATATCCGTGAACTCCACACAGCGCTTGTGGAGGAATGAAACAACATTCCACAAGCCTCTCATTCACACTTTGTGAAGGAGATACACTGCACTACAGAAAGCACCCAGTGGTTACACATGCCACTGAAAGTGTAACTTTGAACACCGACCCCAGCTCATTATCACTGACTGTAGCTGATGTTCTGGTAGATATTTATTATTGAAAGTGTCTGAATTTTTTACACAGTGGTAAAGTATTAAATAATAAAGTATTTAATGTATATAATGTAATATATACATTAAATGTATATAAAAACGTTTTGAAATTTTAGGTGTTGTGTTTATATTTATGTTTATTGTATATTAATGATAAAAATACGAATTTTAGCAATTATTTTAAAAGGAAAGAGTTAGAGAACACTGAGAAACTGCAGCATTCTTTTTAAGCATATACATTGTAATTTTTCACATTATTAATTCACAAAAAACAGAATTTGAAAGAGATCTAGCTTGTCATCACCCTAATTTTATTTAGAGCAGGTTGTGTAATGAGTGTTAAGATACAACCTAATTACATTGCTGTAACATAACGACTCACTCTTTCAATGAAATTAAAGGTACAGTTTGTAAGATTTAGTGGCATCTAGTGGCATCTAGTGGTGAGGTTCCAGACTGCAACCAACTGAAAATTCATACATGTTTCGCTACTGCAGAAACATGGCGGTGCAAGATGACGGCCTCCATGAGAGTGGTCCCACCACCCATATAGATATTAACAGCTTATCCTGAGTTTTTTTTTTTGAGTGATTATAGATCCGTGAAAACATATTTATTGATAATATACTTAATTTTTGTTAATTGATCCAAAATGTTACACTGCAGCTTTAAATGAAAGTGGGAAAGTATTAATACTGGCATCAGTGTCATAGTGTGGTTAGAAAGTTTCCTCCCGCAAGTCCAAAGACGTGCACATTAGGCTAACTGGCTACTCTAAATTGACCCTGAGTGTGAGTATGAACGGTTGTGTGTGTGTGTGTGCGTGTGTGTGTGTGTGTGTGTGTGTGTGTGTAGCTCTGCAATGATCTGGCGAGCTGTTCAGGGTGTACCCTGCCTTCGCCCAGTGTTGGCTGTGATAGGCACAGCCTCCTTGTGGTCCTAATAAGATGAAGCGGTTTAGCAAATGAGTGAATGAGTGAATACATACTGGATATGTATAAAATAAAAAGAAGATAGAACATTCTAACTGTATTAATATGACACAAGTTTTCATAAACAGTTTATGTTTGTTTTATCAGGTGAAGCAGATGATTAAGTAGACACGTACTGTTCACCTGATAAAACGCACATAGACTGTTTACGAAAGCCTGTGTCATATTAAATAGATTTTAATTTCGTTTTTTTATTTTTATTCTGATGGACCGACTAATACTCACTGACTCACACACTCATTTGCTGAACCATTTAATCCTGCTATGGTTGTGGGGAGGCTGGAGCTCCCCCAATCTCAGCCAACATTGGCCAAAGACAAGGTAGGAAACCAGAGTGCCCAGAGGAAACCCACACAAGCACAGGGAGAACATGCAAACTCCACACAGAAACACCCTAGCCCGGGACTGGAACCCAGGACCTTCTTGCTGTGAGGCGGACGTGCTACTGTGCGGCCCACAGTCTAACATCAAAACCTGGTGTACAAAACTATGAATTTAGTATGGACAAAATAAAATCATATATTAAAAATAACTAAATAAAATTCCAGGATCTAAAGATAAAATCTGAAAATATCTGATTTGACCACAAGACCAAAGGGTTCCAACAGTCTCTTGTAGATCAGCTAATTTATGCGGTATGTACAAGAACAGGACTAGGGAAACTGAATGTGCAAAAAGGAAGCATCTTTTCCTCTGAGACAGTACACACCAGCTTTAACTCTTCCTTTTGGATTATGCAGTAGGATTTTATTATTTTTATTAGTGTATTTTTACCTATTCCTGTTTTCACTACCATGGACTACCAAAGTTACTCACTCACACATTTGCCAAACCAATTAATCCTACTGGGGTCATGGGGAGTCTGTAATCTATTTCAACCAGCATTGGCCAAAGGCAGGGAACACCCTGAATAGCTCGCCAGACCATTGCAGGACAACACACACAACCATTCAGACTCATTGTCACTCCCAGGGGAACTAATGAGCATGTCTTTGAACTGTGGGAGGAAACCACAGCACCTGGAGGAACTGAACCCAGGACCTACTTGCTGTGAGGCAGAAGTGCTAACTACTACACCAACGTGCCACATTCTTCAGTATTTTTAAAAGAAATTTTACCCCATTTTGTCCCAATCTCTTCATGTGCCATTTCCTGTTACTAGATAGTGCTCCCCTCTCCTATAGCTGACAATCTGAAATGGTAAGTGCTACTACATGCTTCCTTTGGAAAATGTGTGCAATGTAAAATCATCCTTTGTATTTTTTCGGTCACTATGGAAGGAAAGTGCTAACTGCCTTCTTCCTCATATATGAGCTCACAGATGCCCATGATTGGTTACAGTCACACCAAACAGAAACGCCCTCACCAAGTCCGGGAATCAAACCCAGGGCCCTCGCTGTGAGGCAGACATACTAGCCACTATACCACTGTGATGAAACTTGCATGCAAACTTTCATAATGATCCGCCGAGCAGTTCTTAAGAAATAACTCAGACAAAATTTATTTGTGGATGCGGATGTAGACGGACACGCAGGCTATGACAATACCTCGATAGCCTGAAGGGCAAAAACACTCAAGGTATCCTTTTCCTTCAAGTTTTCAGCTAAATCACCAGAATTTTTATTTTTTTAATCTTTGACTAATTTCCTTTGAGGCATTAAGGCAGTTTAAAAGCTGTCTTCGAAAGTACCCCTTAGCCAAGTAATTCACTCATCACTCACTTACTTATTTGCTGATCCATTATTAGGTTCCTATTAGAATCCTATTAGGGTCATGGGGAGCCTGGAGCCTATTTCAGCCAACACTGAACATTTTAACACCCTGAACAGCTCACCAGACCATTGCTTGTCCAGCAACCATTTACACTCACATTCACACCTGGGGTAATGTGGAACAGCCAATTTGCCTAATGTGCATGTTGTTGGACTGTGGAAGGAAACCAGAGTAACGATAAGAAACCCACACAAGCATGAGGATTATATGCAGACTCCTCAAAGAAACGACCTTGCTGAGCCCAGGGCTCAAACCCAGGACCTTCTTGCTGTGTGGTGGACGTGCTAACCACCACGCCACTCTGCCGCCTTCAATGAATTCATTTGTACATTAACTTTTCCACTGCAGAGTGGGGAGAGCTAAGCTGTTTTAATCACTGAAGAGACCCAGGCATCTTGGTCATCAATCATCATCTTCAGCAGCTGAACCTTTTTCTTATGGAGATATTCCTTTGAATCTCCAGGGGCACACTGTTGAGGACAATCTATTGGCCATGGAGGAATTCACCCCAAACCCTCCACCAGTCAACAACTCAGTAGGGGCATGTTATCAGGAAATTGCATTGCTTTTTTTTTTACATTCCACCTTGTTGTGCTAGCCCTACACAAGCCACATTTCTTCACATTTCATTCACTCCTGCAAGTCCAGATCAAAGGGAAAAATCTCTTGTGACGGACGTGGGCGAGAGTTTCTGCAATATTCGGAATGAACCAGGTCAGGCAAAGAAGTGACTGACAATTTATTACAGAAGCGTGGGTATTGAGGTCGTG
>JBCNYH010000007.1:7218224-7232123 GCA_039654325.1 Tandanus tandanus
ACATGTACAAGATCTCATTCTTGAAAGCTGTCAATCAGAATTTCTAAAAGAATTTCTAATCATCAGGGCGCTAGGGTAGGCTGCCTAGCTGGAAATGCTTTATAAAGAAAGTTATCCAGGTTACCTCAAACTATGTACCATAGGAGTCATATCCTAAAATACTGTATATACTCGGAGCATAAACAAGTCACCTTATCATTCAAATTAGGAGAGACCCACAGTGAAGCATGGTGGTGGCAATTTGAAGCCTTTTGTAATATAGTCTGGAATAAAATGGCTGAATGAAGATGGTAGATACTCACTACAAAATATAGATACTCCTGTATTCCAAGCAAAAAAGGTACTTGAACAAAATATTATTTAAAGGGTATACAAACATGCAAACAGGTCATTGTAAGTTTTTTTCCACCATAAACTCACTCACTCACTCATTTCCCAAGCTACTTATACCTACTGGAAATGTGGGGAGGCTAGGGCTTATCTCAGCCAACAGCAGGCAAAGCTGGAAGGAAACCGGAGGACCCAGAGGAAACCCATGCAAGCACAAGGAAAACATGCAAACTTCACACAGAAATGCTCGAGCCCGGGAGCTGAACCCAGGACATTCTTGCTGTGAGGCGGACGTGTTAACCACTACACCCTCATGATGCCCTTCACCATAAACAGCATTTCTATTTCTTTTCACTTTAATTTTATTGGTTGCAATAATGGGTGTAAGGTAAAGTCTGTTGGGCTACTGGCTCATCAGGTCGGAGCTTATCCCTGGTTTCTGTACCATGAAGCAACTAGGAGTTCAACTCCTCCTGGATGGGACGCTACTCCATCGCAGGTTACCTTCCCAGCATTTTTACTGGTACCCATTTATACTGCTGTGTGGACAGAGGCACAACTGTAGTTAAGACCTTGCCTAGGGGTCTTAGCATGGTGGGGGTCTAACAGGGATTCAAACCCACAACCTCTCATTCATGAGCCCAGCACCCTAACCACTACACCACTGGCCCCACTGGGTGTAATAACCTTTTATATATGCTGTAATTCCTTAGTAACTAAGGGCATCCATCTGTCAGAACAGAATCTATTTCTATTGTCATATTTATCATCATGGTCTGATAAACACATCTGACCTCAGTACTGGAGTGTTTCATATTGCTTGCTCAGCTTTTTTTAATGCCTTACACCTAAAATTATTAGCATTTTGAAAACAACATTTTCATTTTGTGATTTCTGTTTTTATTGCTAGGACGGAATGAGCTAATAGCACGCTACATCAAACTGCGAACAGGAAAGACGCGGACGAGGAAACAGGTGAGAAAGCACTTGCCTTTTTTGCCAACAAGTACTGCTGTGTTTACATTGTCCGCCTATAATCTATAATCTAGACAGCACAGAATTGGCTGAAATGAAAAGAAAAAAATTGAAACTTAATTAGTCTGGCAGCTCACAGTGTAGCGAGTGTGTGATTATGAGGCCCCTGTGGGCCTCTGTGCTGAAACCAAGCCCAGTTATGTGATTTATGCCTGAGGACCCACACACAGATGCTGCTGGATAGAATAACTGGCTCGCTCTTCAGCACCTCACATAGTCTGGCTTGTTAGAGCCATAACCAGCCGTTCTCTCACAATCATGGTCTCACTGTTCAGGGTTAGGCCCTGGAATCTGATAGTACTGCCTCCAACCTTCTATATTGCACCATCTCATCCAGAATTGGCAACATACGTAAGGCTTAAACCCCTTTGCCACAGAGGGAGAAAGAAGGAAGGATGGATGTGAGAATGTTGGAATTTGAGTGCAGGGGTACTGCTCCGGAAAAAGGGACACCTGTTCCTAAAATCTGGGATATCTGGGTGACTATTAGAGCAAACCAAATAATAGAGAGATATAGGCTGGAGTCTAACACACAACACATGTAAAAGGCAGGAGAACAACAGTGTAAAATATTTCAGTATTTATTTCTAAAAAGTATTTATTACCGTTTAGAACAATATCCATGTACAACATGCTAACCATATAGGAATTACAGATGTTTTAACTTAGTTTCCCCATTTTAACAGACTCAAGTGTAATTAAGCAAACTTAGATAACTTAGTGTAATTTTTTATATTTGGATGTAAACCTTTTGAGTCAGTAACCCTCTAAAGTATGGCACCCATGGACATCACCAAATGCTGGGTTTCCTCCCTTGAGATGCTTTTTCAGGCCTTTATTTCAGCTGCTGTCAGTTGATACCTGTTTGTGAGTTTTCAGTAAATAAAAACCATGCTCAATTGACTGACTCTGCCATTAATGAATTCCGATTTTCCCATTTCTTCACCTTATCATTTTGTACTGCAAAGCACTATCCTGTCAGTTTTGCTGAATCTGAGCAGAAAGTATCACTTGGCACACTTCAGTCTTCATCCAACTTCTTTTACCAGCAGTCACATCATTAGTAAACACCAGTAACCCAGTTCCTCTGGTGGCTATACATGCCTATATCCACCATGTTTGACAGATTATGTGGTATGCTTCGAATCATGAACCCTTCCTTTCCTTCTCTATACTCTTCTCTTCCCATCATTCGAGTACAAGTTAAACTTGGTTTTATCCCGCCAAAGAATCTTGTTCCAGAAATGGGCATGTTTTCTAGCAAAATCCAATCTGGCCTTTCGGTACTTGAGTTTTACAAGTGGTTTGCATCTTGAGGTAAACCCTCTATATTTACATTCTTGAATTCAATTTAATTTAATTCATTTGTAAATTTATAGGGCCTTTATAGCGCTTTTTACAGTGGACATTGTCGCCAACATTTTTCTATAAATCAACTACATCCCTAATGTGCAAGCCTGAGGGTGTTGCTTGACCGTAGATTTTAATGATGATAGGCCTACCTCATGGAGACTGTTCTTGATGTGCCTAGATGTTGTGAAGGTATTTCCCGTAATGAAGTAAACAGTTATACCATCATCCGCTTTAGTTGGTTTTTGTGGTCTTCCAGGTTTTTTGCTGTTGGTGGGCTCACAGGGATATATTGTTGATTTGGAAACTCCTAAATCTCCCTGATAGACCTGGTTTTTTTTTTCATCCTAATGATGGCCTCCTTCACTTAGATCACCAAGTTTTAATTTAATGTAAATTCAACTGTAACAGTCAACACCAGACATTTTATTTACTGAATTAGTCATGAAATAATGTGGAAACATGCATCAATTAGCGATGAAATCAGTCAATTGTCCAATTGCTTTTTAATCCTGAAAAATAAAAAAGAGTAACTACTGTATTTGTAAAATTGGCTGTAATTCCTCTATGGTTAATGCAGTAATGCATGTTTTATTCCTTAAATTAAGGCTGAAATTCTGTACTTCAATTTCACTTTGATTATTTTGTTTCAGATCCAGAGGCATAAATAAAAAAAAAAATAATAATAATAATAATAATAAATAAATACATACATACATACATACATACATTATTTTAATGTCCCAATACTTAAGAATCTGATTATAGTCTACATATTAAATGTTCAATATGACCTCTTTTTTTCCCCGCTATAAAATCAGTTCAGTTTCTACAGAAGATTTTCTATCATTGCTGGTTTGAATGTAAGTGCTGCCACAGCAATCCTTGGCCATGTTCTCTGGGAGGTGTGCCATATACAGTCTCCCCTGTCAATTACCATGACATAAGCCAATCATAGGCTCTGACCCATGCACACTAAATGGGAAGAATAGTGTTTTTCTCTAAGCGTATTACCCGATGTTGCATGAGCAACAGTACGAAAAGATGCTTATGGCTGGTGTAACATGATAGCCTTCGATCTTCCTGATTAGTAGGTGTGATAGATGGGATATTTTGTGGGTGGGAATTAGCCATGAATAAATAATGGGACAAAAATAGATATTTAGAAATTTAGATAAATAAAATGGTATCAGACACAATGTCTTTACGGAATTATTTGCTTAATCCTGTACATGAATGTCAAAACCTTGTGCCCCACCTCTGGTAGAAATTTCATAGTTTCATTAGTTTTATTGCTGCCATAACAAACAACAAAACACACAAACTGAAGATAATATATAAACTTCTTAATGGAGGTTAAAATGCAATGAATGTCCTGTGCCAGTTTGACAATTAAAACAAGCACGATAATGTTTTTATGAACTTACTATATACACTGCCCGGCCAAGAAAATAAGGTTGCACACACTAATATGTTTTTGTTTTGCCTTTTTAGCCTTGCTTACAGCATGTAATCACCATGCCATTGTTTCAACAAACTTAAGCAACATAACATATATTTCCATTTAGTGTTGGATTCATTTTTCTCCGACATCTTGAATTGATGAGGGAAAAACTGAACCACTCCATAAAGTCTTTTCCGGCACATCCCGAAAACTTTCATTAGGGTTAAGGTCAGGACTCTGGGGTGCCAATACTTATGTGAAAATGATTCCTCATGCTCCTGAACCACTCTTTCATCATTTGAGGCCCCATTTTATATCCGTGCCATCAGGGAAGAAAAGTCCACTGATGTGATAACCTGCTCATTCAGTACATTCAGGTCATTAGCTGACTTCATTTTATTGCTGTATTAATGTTGCTGAGCCTCGACCTGACCAACTGGAGCAACAATTACATGCTGTAATCAAGGATAAATGCACTCCATGAAAATATCAGAGTGTGCGACTTATTTTTTGGACAGGCATTGTGTCTCCACTACTAGTTATCTATTTGTTTTGATCATATATCTTGTCAAATGAAAGTATGTGTTTATAAATAATACTATGCACACATGTACATTTAAAGCCACTTTATGTAGTGCTTTGCAATTAGTATTTTTTTAAATAATGCTTTTATTTATAGATTACATTTATATTACACCTTAGTGTCTTCAGTGTTTTTTGGCCACATTTTATTATTACTGGACCATATATTTGCTATAAAATGTTATATTTCGTGCATAGTTTTTGAGAGACTGACTGTCTTATGCAGGTGTCCAGTCATATCCAGGTGCTGGCGCGGAGGAAGGCTCGGGAGATACAGGTGAAACTGAAGGTAGTGGCTCCCCTGAGATGGATCCACCTATTACCAAATATTTACTCCTTCTTCATATTTAGCTTTCTTTATAAGTTTGATTGTGGTCCTAGTTCATCCATGATTTGACATTTGATCATGCTTTGACCTCTAAGTACACATGGGTCAAGTTCACCCTCCTACAGTTTCCTATCTTTCCTCTGACGCTTTCATGTCTTTTATTGCACAGTATAGTTCTCTCACACTACCACTGGCCATAAGCCATCATAGCCCAGCTGTCAGAGCCCAGAGCTTGTCACAAGGCTACCACTGACAAGCCTTTTAAATACATTTCTGAAACGGAGAACAGTGACAGACACACACACATGCCCATACGAAGGGTTACAGTTGCACCCTTGGTCCATGCAGAAGAATGCATCGACTTGTCATGTTTCAAAGACTCGAGAGCTCCTAAACCAGGGCATGAGCAGCTTGTTTTAAGCCTTGCATGTTGTTGACTAATGAATATATACTCACGTTGCCACCGATTCAGTTATGATTGGTTTAGTCTTCTAGATCCATAATTAATTAAATGAGAATTCTACACATAGAACTTCACACAGAGCTGTGGATCGGGATCTGCAGCTGGTCCAGAGACAGTGTTTTTCCACTTGATGTTTTCCAAGCCGGTCTGGGGTTTCATAATGCTGGAGCGCCGAGCTCTTAGTTTGACCTCCAGGAGTAACAGGCAGCTTGTCAACACGAGCTGCAGTCTGGCAGGGGCATAAAGTTTAAATTCCTTCTCTGAAAGGCTCACAGCAGGATAAGGACTGCTTCATTCAGGAAGAGAAACATACACACAAACTTACTTATGTGGTCTTGCAGAAATTGTGGCTTTAAGCAATTCAATTTAACTTTGTTTACTGCATTTATGCACATTCGTGAGACGAATCTCGTGTTTAAAGTACTTCCAAAAGTAGAAAACAATTTAAAATCCACACACGTTGTACACAGCCATGTTTCTGATTAAAATGGTCCTGAATTTGAGTGGTCTCGGCGAGGGAATTTCTGTGTAGAATTTGCATGTTCCCCCCGTAATTATGTGGGTTTCCTCCGGGTACTCCAGTTTCCTCCCACAGTCCAAAGAAATACACATTCCAAATTGTCCATGTGTGTGTTCATGGTGGATGTGTGTGTGTGTGTGTATGTGTTGGCCCTGTGATGAAATGAGGATCTGTTCATTGTGTACACCACCTTCGCCCAGAGTCGGCTGGGATGGGCTCGGCCTCCCAGCGACCCTAGTAGGATTAGGGCGATTCAGCAAATGAATGAATGAAGGATGGATTGAAACTAGCCATTTTAACAGAATTTTTGATGTACTTATATAAATTTCTAATATCTTTGTAACAAATGTACAAAGAAAACTAAAGTATAATATTTACCAATTTAGATATTAAACATTAGATATGAATTAAGACTGTTTGGCTCAAGGCCAGTGTTTGGCACAGCATGGTGATTGGCTAGTAGTGCCCTGGTAATGTCACTGTTGTCTACTGGGTTTCTTGAAAGGACCAGGCAGCCAAAGACAAGGCTCTCCAGAGCATGGCCAACATGTCATCAGCTCAGATCATCTCTCCTACCGCCTTCCAGAACAAAATGGCCCTGCAGAGCCTCTCTCGGCCAACTTACCCAACTGCTGGCGGGGTGAGTTCAGGCAGGACATTGACTCGACTTCTAATTATGTCTGCACCCAACATCTTCAAAACAAATGCACAAGCTCTTTTTATTTCACTGTGGTGGAGAAGTTTGAGAATTGCTTGACCACATATCATGTAGTGAACCATGCAGTGCCATTTATGAATAGAAAACCCTGTGAAAGCATAATCATCTCCTGATCCTCTTATAGTTTTGGCATGGAGCACTTCCTGGTCAACCAGCACCAACAGAGGAGTAAGTAATATTTTCTAAATTCATCATTCAAGGCTCAGTGAAATGAGATTTGCAGGAAAAGTTACAGGGCATTTTAAAAACCATGTCTATGATTCTTGTGTTTACACAGCATCAAACCATTTTCGCAACAGAACTACGTCATGCAGGCTACAGGTCCCTCCATCACAGGTCCGTCTGCCATTAATACTTAGCTTTATACAATATGAAATATTGACATTACTGTTCCTATAATACATTTTTGTATTCTGTTGCAGGTTATGAGAGTGCATCAGGTCTGTCTATGTCCCCAAGTGCCCCCCCTTGGCAAGGTAGAAGTATAGCTAGCTCTAAGCTGCGGATGTTGGAGTTCTCTGCCTTTCTTGAGCAACCACAAGATCCAGAGAATGTGAGTCTATGGATTTAACTGTAATATGTATGCTATAAAGTTAAATTGAGTTATAAGATTCATGGTAAGATTCTTGTTGTTGTGTTAAGCCTTATGTTGCTCTCTGTTCTGATTCGAGTAGTTCAACAAGCACTTGTTTGTACACATTGGTCAGTCAAACCCGACATACTCCGACCCTTATTTGGAGGCTGTGGACATCCGGCAGATCTATGATAAATTCCCTGAGAAGAAAGGTGGACTGAAGGAGCTGTTTGAGAAAGGACCAGCAAACGCCTTCTTCCTTGTCAAGTTCTGGGTAAGACCTTCATTTAAAAAATTTTTTTTAATTAATAATAAAACGAATGTCAATGATTCACCCTCCAGTTACTGATGGTAGTAAATTTAATTATCAGCTTATCAGGCTTTTAGAATATATGAAAGGAAAGACTGTGATATCAGACCTGAGAAAAAATTAAGTTGAACTTAATGACCCTCTTGTTCTTGCTCACTTTGGTCATGTGTGACAAACTCTGAGAGACATGAGCATATATAATGGGGGTTGAACACATCTGAGCTCATATAGGATTGGTTGTGCATTGGTGTTGAAGTGTTTTCTTTACACTAGCCAAGCAGACAGTTGTCCAGAGGACATGAAGAGAGGGAGGGTGGGATGTTGTAGATCCCTAGAGCCCTGGCTTGGGGAGAGTGACAGGTTCTACTTTTTCAGTGGAGAAATCTGAGCTTGGCCACCTGTCCCTCTCACTGTTATACCATCCCACAACACACGCACCCACCTATTAATAGAACCATCAAGCCTGGATAGATAGAGAGATAGATGGGTAGATAGATAGATAGACAGACAGACATTGTCAGAGTTTGATATATTTATGAGCTCATATAAGCAACACCTGATGATACATTTACATCTGAGGTAGTTGTATTGATTTTAATATATCAGGAGTGAATAATATACTTTACATACACTAAATTGCTAACAAAATAGATATATAAAACAATTCACAACCTCATGAAGTCCTCCTTCTAAGGTCAGCACTGTTCAAAGTGTCTGTTGTTACTAAAGTAATAGGGGTCTGTTACAGAAACTGTGGGTGTGCAAAAAGACATGTACACTACATAATACGGAGCCAAAATGCACAATCAGACTAGTCTGACACCAAAGATTAGTCTGTAAAGGAGTTTTAGAATCCAATTCCCAATAATAATGTAATTTCTCATTTCATTTCAAGTTTTGTCCAAAAAATCCTCTCTAAGAAGTCTAAACCAGTGAGTGTTGCTCCATAAACTCATAAGTATGGGTCATGACTTGGGCGTCCACGTGCACAGGTCGCCATGACAACACTGACAGGTCTCCTGTGGTACTCCAAAGCTATGGCATTCTAGATTAAATTTGCACACCGGCTATGGCCACTGTCTCGCACTGCGCCCCACGGCCATGTCCTAACGGATCACCTCACGCTTTTGAAGTGCCGCCGCAATCAGATTTGAGTCGGCCGTGCTAAATTGTTACACAGGGAGCTGGGCAGCGTAACGCAATTTTGAACGTTGCGGGATGTTGATTGTAATTGGATGAATTCCCTCGCAGAAAGAGAGAGAGCATGGGTTCAGCTGAGAAATGAAGATAAATGAGGGAATAACCGAGCGCAAGGAATAGAGATGGAAGAGCAGTGCAGGGAGGAGAAAGGTGTCAGGGGGATTATAATGGGGCATTAAGAGGCAGGGAGCTAGAGGGGAAAAGGTGAACCTGCTTTGAGTGTGCGTATTTAAGGGCTAAGATAAGGACAGCATTTGCTGTAACCCAAACATCTGTGCAGGTCACCCTATTGTTAACATCAACATGAATCTGGGTCATTATTGCACATTAATGGAAAATCTCCTAATCATTCCTATATCAGAGTGCATAGAAGGACTTCACAGTTATGTTGTTTGCTTAGAGCATCTTATGTGATGGTGCATAGTACAAAGTCCAGACATAAGTAAATAGACACCCAAAGTTTTAGAATGAACATTTGCTGGTCAAAGAAGAGGCTTGCGTCTTGCTGCTCGGCCATAATAGCCCATTTGGTGAAGATAGCGCCTAACAGTTTTTGAGCTGGTTTGGATGCCTTCTGCAATGTCTCCAGTCTTGGATCAGGGATTTTTCTCCACTGTTCACTTCACAGAGCGAAGACATCTTTCTGATGGTCCAGGTCGACTGTCGACCGTCGACGGTGTGAATCCGTGGTGGTCTTACCTTCACTGTTGAGCTGCACAATCACTTGGTATACCGTTGACAGAGGAATATTCAAACTGTTGGCTATTTGTCGCTGGCTGATACCTCCTTTTGACTGACCCACAATTCGACCTCTCTGAAAATCTGACAATTCTTGAGCTCCTGGAGTGCGAGACATGCTTGCATAACTTTAGCACAACTTTATGCACCTTTATACAGCAGTCTGACTAGTGTTCATTAAATTGACTGATGATTACAGTTTTGAGGGTGTCTATTTACTTATGTCCGGTCTCTGTATATCTCTCTTTCAAGTTGTATGTAGACGGACAAGCAGCCGACACTCCCAATCCATCAAAGACCTGATTAGCTCCTCTGGGCTTGCTGTGCCAGCGTCCTGTATTAGGACGTCAACCATATCTATACTCATAAAAAGGTTCAAGATCTCAATATTTATTGTTTTTTTATAAATAGAGTTAGGCTAGAAGCAAGGTAGATGTTTTATTGTTCTCGCAGGTCCCAACACATCCTACCACATCAGATTTTTTTGTTAAAAAATGTCTGGAGATGGATTATTCCGGACTAATTTGGAACAAAGTACAACAGGACCACCAACAGTCATCAGAAAATTGAAGTAGTGAGTCTACAGCTGATTTCTTTCAAGCCCAGACTATATATTCAGTAACACTTGTATCAAGTGATTCCCTAAAGTGAAACGCCTCTTAGATTTATGCGCATGTGGGCTCATAATGTTTAATCCACTTCACGTTTACCCTGATCAGAAATTCCCATGAGTCTCCATGACCCTCTTGTTGGATCACTGGTTGTCCTTCTTTGAACCACTCCTTTAAACACTTTATGCTTTCCCATTGTTCCTGCTTACAACACATCAACTTTGAGAACTGATTGTTCACTTTGTGCCTAATATACACCGAGCAGCCATAACATTAAAAACATTATGAGCACTGACAGGTAAAGTGAATAGCAATGATTATCTTGTTACAGTGGCACCTGCCAAGGAGTGAGATGTATTAAGCAGAAAGTAAATAGTCAGTTCTTGAAGTTGATGTGTTGAAAGCAGGAAAAACGAGCAAGTGTAAGGATCCGAGAGACCTTGACAAGTGCCACATTGTGGTGGCTAAGTGACTTGATCTATTCACCTCCAAAATGTCAGGGCTTGTAGGGTGTTCCAGTACGTCTGATCTGATCCCTCAGAAGAGCTACTGTAGCACAAACTGCTGAATTTGTTAAAGCTGGCTATGATAGAAAGGTGTCAGAACACACAGTATATTGCAGCTTGCTGTGTTTGTATTATGTGCTACATGTGAAAAAAACAGTTGTGGATGTAATGAATGTGAATTAGGTGAATTATTTAGTCTTTCATCATTTACCTCCTTAAAATGTCTTTGGTATAAAAAATAAAATAAAATTAATAGTGGAGCTCCCACACCAAGCGAGCGGAGCACCGCTGATAAGGAAAAAGCGTCTAACCATTGAGTTGCTTTTAAAACATCAAGAAAAACCTGTAGCGTTCGTCCGTCCCTCCATCATTCCGGTGTACATGTACACATGGGAACCCTGTGTTGTTATTTGAAATTTTTCTCTTTATCTCAAAAAAGGTAAAACGCAAGAAAATTTTTCTGGCAAACCGTAATATAGAGAATAAGAGGTGTGTAACACTCAGCTCACGTAATGTGACGTCATCGTTAATGATATGACATAAATATACAACTAATGATATTCTTGTGTTATTGAAATGTTCTCTAAACCTATGGTTTCTAAATGGTGTGCTTTACATGACTAAGACTGCGTGCTTGGTTACCTCATTTTTATTCCCTTCTATACACAAGTTATTAAAATGCATTGATAGATAGAGAGAGAACAAAAATTATTGTCAGTATTGTTATGGTCTTGAATTCCATGCATAATAAAATTCATGATATCAGGAATATTTTAAGGAATTTTGAACCCTTCTATTCCCAGTATACAAACTGTATCTGTGAACTGTTAACACCAGCCCGTTCTGGTGGCTGATTTGACTTTGCAGTCTTTGCACAGACAGCACCCTCGTTCTCGATACAGATCTGGTAGTGGTGTAATTCATGTTCCAAAATGCATTACAAGCACAAACCTGAAGACAGATATGTTTGCTTAATACCATTTAGGTCACCTTTAGCTGAATTATGCCTGACTCGATGCACACTGTGCACCTGTTGCACTGCAAAGCAGATATTGTATACAGAATTGCTGAAATGATTAAAGCCCTTTCGTGTCGGTGCAGGCGGACCTCAGCGTGAACCTCCAGGACGACAGTAGTTTTTTCTACGGTGTCTCGAGCCAGTACGAGAGCTCAGAAAACATGATCATCACTTCCTCCACTAAAGTCTGCTCCTTCGGCAAGCAGGTGGTGGAAAAGGTGGAGGTAAGAAGACGAGAAGGTGAGAGTGAAGCATGGAGGGCAGCATTGCCACAGGCTTCAGTACACGTAGATTATTAAAGATATTACAGTAATGAAATCATGTCATGTCACGTAAGTTATAGCACGCTTATGAATCCTGGAACAATTACGTTTCCTCAAATTTACTCATAGGTTTAAGCTTAAACACTTAATGTAATCTGATTTCTGATTATGATTAGCAAGATAAGCAGTCACCTTCCCTCTTTCTCTCTTCTCAGACGGAGTATGCACGGTTTGAGAATGGCCGCTATGTATTTCGAATCCACAGATCGCCCCTATGTGAATATATGATCAACTTCATCCACAAACTCAAACACCTACCAGAGAAATATATGATGAACAGTGTACTGGAGAACTTCACTATACTACAGGTAAACACTCCCAGAAAGACAAAAGTAGTCTCTGCAACGTGTGTCTTAACAGACGTAGTTGTTTGAAACAAAGTCAATTACAGCACTTGAGGCAAATATTGCACTGTTATGAGAAATTCCTGTAGCTCATCAATAACTAACCCTGTAAGTGTGGCATTTAACTGTGCTAAGCAGAGAGAGGCACATTGATTCTGATGGAAATGAGGCCAATACCCCAGCAACAGTGTGTTCCTAACAACAGTTCTAGAACACTGGCGTCAACTGTGTGAGCCTCTGCCCACACACTGTGACTCTGAGACAATGATCTACTGAACATGCATTGAACAGCATAGGAGACTCACTCATGGCTTCCAGTGCCCTCTCAATAGTCTGATTTAGCCAGATTGAGACAAAAACAGACAGACAAGCACACATACAGTGGCTGGCATAAGTTTCCGTCTCTTAAAGTTTTCCACAATTTGTGGTGTTACATCCTGGATTTAGTTGGGATTATGATGTAAATATACACAAAACAGGATTCAATTCAATTCAATTTCAGTTCAATTCAGTTTTATTTGTATAGTGATCTTTACCGTTGACATTGTCGCCAAGCAGCTTTACATAGTAAAACAAAATGAAAAAAATAATTTAAACATTCTTCTACAAACCCCACACATCCCTAATGAGCAAGCCAGCGGCGACTGTGGCAAGGAAAAACTCCCTTAGTTGACGTGAGAAAGAAACCTTGAGAGGAACCAGGCTCAAAAGGGAAACCCATCCTCATTCGGGTGAAACCAGATAAAGATACAAACCATGTATCAAAAACCTGTTTAACATGAAGTCCGGCTGGTTATACCACAACTGTAAATCCTAAATCATTTTTGTAAAAGGGTTTATATCACCAGAAGTGAAAAGTCATCTTAACAGTCTCCGAGTGCACATCTAGGTCCATAGGGATCATCATCAGCAGGAGCACTCTATCCAGCAGCAGCACACCAGGACAGACCACAGGATTCAGAAAGCAGGAGGATCAGGATCACTGGAATCCCAGAAACAGCATGTGTACCTCAGCAAAAACAGAGAGAGAGAGAGAGAGAGAGAGAGAGAGAGAGAGAGAGAGAGAGAGAGAAAGGTTATAGGTATAAGATGTATATATAAGATGTATAGGTATCTCTGCCAAATATGTTATGTTTTACTTTCGGTTTTGTACATAAAAATGTAGGTGTGGTTTTTCATGGGACTTTGGACAGTGAAGACTTCATTAAATTTTGAAGAGCTATATTTTGAAATTTTTAAAGGGATTGTTTAACATTGTAAATTATTTTTTAACATTTTGGTTCATTTGGGGAATGGCTGGGCTTGGCGAAGGGTTGCGCTCTCAAAGTGCTCTTGTTTATAATTATTTATAAATAGAGATTGCAAATGGAATTACATTAAACTCACATGGCTTTAATATAAATACACTCATGGAAAGCTCATGGAAAGCATCAGAGTTTGTTAGAGGATGCACTTAAACAAAAAGCATATTGAAATCCAAGGAGCTACTGTCAAAACTGAGATAT